>OZ023263.1:128137953-128447953 GCA_964006375.1 Tillus elongatus | reverse complement strand
AGGGAAAAAGAAATAAAACATATATAACTGTGCACATTTTGATTATATTTTAGGGTGTACGGCGCACACCTAGCTCACTAGGAGAAATCGCCACTGCTTGAGAGAGATATTGTCACAGCATAATATCTTAATAAAGTTCATTTGTAAATAGGTTTAATTTATATATATATATATATATATATATATATATATATATATATATATATATATATATATATATATATATATATATATATATGTATCCGTCTGATAACTCAAAAAATAATTAACCGATTTCGATGAAACTTGGCAAGTACCTTTCTTTTATTAATGGCTTGGATGAGTTCATTATACAGAAAAATCGGACGGGGTTTCCCGGAAAATTTTGAGTTTTCCTTCGAAAAATTTTTTTTTACCCGAAAGTAACAAATCTGTTTTAATGAAATTTACTATATATGTTGCCTTGGGAGAAACCTTACTACGTACCAAAATTCAACTTTCTAAGTTTAGAGAAAATTGAGTTATTCAAATTTTAAATTTTCTTTCGAAAAAAATTGTTTTGTCCGAAAATTACAAAGTTATTTTAATGAAATTTTGTGGATATCTTGCCTTAGGAAAGACCTTACTACATATTAAAATTAAACTCTCTAAGTTTATAGAAAATTGAGTTATATAAATTTGAAGCATTTAATAAAAATTCACTACCATAACGCACTTGCTGCGTCCCGAGTTTTTTTCTTTACTTCCACTGGTTCAAACTTATGTCAAAAGTTAAAAAACTGTTTACATTTTCTTTTTTTTTCAATCTTATGCACAGATTAGGTATATACGTAATTTGAAGTTTATGTATTTATTTAGCAATTTTTTTTAAATAGTCAGTTTTCGCAGAATTCTTTATTGTGTTTTCGTGAAAATCATTGTTCGCGAAATGTTGGTGAAATTTTGGTAATTAATAATACACGTTTAATAAGTTATTGTAAAAATTTTTTTTCGGATTTTCCTGAAAAAATTGTTTGCCAATTTTCATGTATTTTTTTTTGTAGTTTCGTTGAAAAGCTTTTTTTGAATAACTATATCTTGTCAGGTGGGTAAATAGCTTGAAGAGGTTCATTGGCCAGGAAAATGAAACCAGTTTTAGCGGGAACATTTTAAGTTCATTTTTTGGAAAAATTTGGAACCTTTTTCAAACAATAAAGTTAGTTTGCTGAAATACGGTACATTGTTTCTACTACATAGGTTAAAATGGTAACCAAATTTTATTGCTCCTTTCATTAAAAAAACAATTTGAAAACATTTCAACCCATAAGTCGTTGGTGATACAAATTTTCTTTTTTTTAATGAAACACTACCTATGTTATTGCATTTTTGCATTTTCCATCGAAATATAATGCATGTTTGTAAGAAAAGAAATTCTGGATGCAGCAAGTGCGTTATGGTAGCGAATTTTGATCAAATGTTTCATATTTGAATAGCCCAATTTGCTATTAACCTATAAGGTTGACCAAGAAACGAGTTTTTCCGGGAACACTTTAAGTTTACTTTTGGAAATTTTTGTACATTTTCACGCAATAAAGTTATTTTTATAAAACATGGCACATTGTTTTTACTATATAGGTTATACTGGTAACCAAAATGATGCCTGCTTTCTTAAAAAGAAAACACACATATTTGCAATAAAATCATTTTTATGAAAATTGACTATCATAACGCACTTGCCGCGTCCAGCCTTTTTTTTGCTTGACCTTAACAAGAATATTTATGTGCTCGAAGCACTTGAACCTCATGTATGTATAATTATTGCATTATTGACGACTTACGAGTATGTCATAGAAGTTTAAACTATCGAACAGCAATATTACATATCCAGACGGCTACGTCTATTACGTTAAAGAATGGAACCGTCAACGACATTCACTGAACCTACAATTAACTATGACTAACGGTAGCCTACTAGCTTTTGTTGGAGGTCAAATAGTTTATATCATTTTGGATTATACATAGGTAGATCCAGTTTTAAATAGATATTTATCTTTTGTTCTTTAATTTGATTAGCTGAAGAGTAAACAAAATTAGATGATTTCACTTCGGTACTAGGTCAATGACTTAAACATCAAGGTAGTAAAAATTAAAAATTGTGCATTTGTTTACGTGGATATTCAAATAATGCACCCTCTCTCTCTCTCTCTCTCTCTCTCTCTCTATATATATATATATATATATATATATATATATATATATATATATATATATATATATATATAGATATATATATATATATATATATATATATATATATATATATATATATATATATATATATATATATATATATATATAAAGGTAGATTTTACAAATAAGGCCGCGTTAAGAACTCACTCTCTTTTAAATGTTGCCCAGGAAAACGAGTTGTTCAGAAGGGTTTTCCGAACAGCAGAGGTTGGAATGCCTCTAACTCCTAAAGTTTTAAGTAGAAGTGTCTTTAAGTTTGTCGAGGGGAATGATTTAAAACGTCCCTTTTTTGTAACGTCGGCCTGTTTCCGCAACTATTGCCAATCACCGACGCCAGGAAGCAGTTTCACATCATTATCCTGGAAATTTTGCCGAACCCCTGCCTTTCTGTAAGAAGGGTAGGGATCTTTAACGTGCCCAACATCGCAAGATACAGAACCGACGGCTTTACGCCCTCTCCGAAGGGCGGATCGTACAGACATTCAACTTGCTCAAATACAATGCTACAATCGGTTGATGTTAATGTTATAGTATGTACTGAAAAAGTGAAAGGAGAATCCTGTGATCGAACTAGTACCCTTCGGTTTAACGGCACACGTTCTTACCACTGAACCGCCGAGGCTCTAAAAAAACACCACTTTTCCCTACAGAGAAGGCTGAAAGGAAGGAAATGGATGGCACTAATTAATGTTTGTTTATTGTACCAGAATTTATCTTAAGTTCACTTGTTTCAAGGAATAAATATTTGTTTCCCTCTATTAATACAGCAAATTTTAAATTTTACACCTATGGCCTTATTCTGAATACCATGTGCCTAATAAAGCCACTGAACAGTATATTGATTTTTTTGGCTGAAAATAATATTGTATGTCCGTAGGACTAAGATAAAATATGACACATATACAAAACGGTATAACTCTAAGGTAAACCAAGTCTCGATTCTCCATTTTGGAAATTAAATAAGAAAAAAATTTCAAACCCTTAAGGTGGCATTATTTGGTACATGTACCTTATATATATCTAAAACTTACACCTTATTATCATTACGTACAACACCTCCTTTACCATGACCCGCAGGTACAAAAGTAGACTAAACGTCGTAAAACGTGGCAAAACAGCTGTTGTATGTGATAATAATACAGTCCAAACCTCTAGTTTCTTTCTTTTAGTGAATTTTTATTTAAATGGTGAGACTTTGCAAAAATTTTTTCAAATGAGCGTGAATTAGGACCCCTAGAACCCATATCCGGGGTCAGTTTCAATTTTTATATGTTTATATATATATATATATATATATATATATATATATATATATATATATATATATATATATATATATATATATATATATATATATATTTGTGTGTGTGTGTGTGTGTGTGTGTGTGTATACGTCTGATAACTCAAAAAATAATTAACCGATTTAAATGAAACTCGGTAAGTGCCTTTATTTTATTAATGGCTTGGATGAGTTCGTTAGCCAGGAAAATCGGACAGGGTTTTCCGGGAAAGTTTTGAATTTTATTTCAAAAAAAAATTTTTCTTCGAAAATAACAAAGCTGTTTTAATTAAATTTACTACACATGTTGCCTTCGGAAAGGCCTTACTACATACCAAAATTCAACTTTCTAAGTTTATAAAAAATTGAGTTATTCACATTTGAAATTTTCTTTCAAAAAAAATTTTTTTTTCTTCGAAAATTACAAAGCTATTTTAATGAAATTGGGTGTATATCTTGTTTATATTTGGTTACCTGCGACTTTGACCCTTAAAAGCTCTATATATGGCTAAAATCCTTTACATGTACTATTTTAAGATTTCTCGCATTGTAAACTGACGTCCAAACTGCGACACATTACATAGAGCAACACTTATAAGAAGTAACACAATGGTTTTATATGTTGTGTATTGTGTGTTGCCTAAGATATCATACTAAGTTCAGCAGGTCCCATTCCAAAACTATAGGATTAAAAATGCATTGCCAAAAAAAAATAATTGCTTATCCTTTAACCAAAATATTAGTGAATTTTTATTTAAAAAAATTCAGTAATAGAGAGGTATCGATGGTGAGAGTTTGCACAATGTTTTTCAAATGAGCGCCTATATATATATATATATATATATTATATATATATATATATATATATATATATATATATATATATATATATATATATATATATATATATATACATTTTCTCGAAAATTACAAAGCTGTTTTAATGAAATTTAAAGGGTACGTTGCCCTGGGAGAGACCTTACTACGTATCAAAATTCAACTTTCTAAGTTTATAAAAAATTGAGTTATTCAAATTTTGATTTTTCTTTCGGAAAAATTTTTGTTCCAAAAATTACAAAGGTATTTAAATGAAATTCAGTGTATACGTTGCCTTGGGAAAGACCTTACTACATACCAAAATTCAACTTTCTAAGTTTATAGAAAATAGAGTTATTCAAAATTGAAGCATTTAATAAAAATTCACTACCATAACGCACTTGCTGCGTCCCGAAATTTTTATTAAATACTTGAAAATCGTTTGACATCAAATATCGACCACAAGCGTCAAATAATTGAAAATTATTTACTTAAGAAACTCGCTTTTGTTAGGATCTTCTTTTGCAATGTTGGTAAAAATAAACTAGCCTATACTGGATTAGAGGTCGCCTCACCGACAACCGCAGTAAGCTGTTGGCGTATCAATAGTGTATTCTGTTGCCGGTGGTTTCAATCGACCCGGTGCATATCAATCAACATAGAGCGACAAAGTATGACATGTCGAATAAGCAAGTACTTTCAAACAATGGCATAATAAATCTTCAACCCGTCAGGTTTTTAAAATGTGTTGTGGTGATTGTGGTTCTCCAAGTGTGCTTATCAGTGCTCATCACAGGTTCCAGTCTTCACTTAGTGATAACATGATTATAATGAATTATTGTAACTGGTTCTAAGCACAATACAATAGGAATAGGCGACTTCCATTTTAAATATTATGCTCAGACGAAAGTAAATTTGGTTGAGGAGGTTCATTTGATCGGCATAATCATCGTTTCTATGTAGACGATGATATGGCAGCGCAATTTTCAACGCCAGTTATCTACAAATGTGTGTTGCGTCCAGTTCGTTTCAGAATTACCGTTAATACTGCGTTGCAGTATATATTATGTACATGATGGGGCTCCAGTCCCAAATGCCCATGAAGTAGTTGAATAATTACATATCAGATTCCGCGGGAAATGACTAGGCGGGAATGGCCCTATTCATTGTCCACCAAGATCACCGCACTTAGCCGTTTTAGATTTCGCAATATGGGAAATCATAAAGCAAGATATGTATAAAAAAAACAGATCCCCCTGAAAACATTTATGAATTGCGACAGCGGACCACAGATGCAGTTCAGCGCTTAAAAACGTATACAAAATGAAGGAGAATACATTGCAGTTTATAAATCTAATTTAATTTTAATAGGTACCTTTATGGAAAAAAAAATAATTTCAAAAACTCTACCACCCTACGACAAAGATTTAAAGGAGTGTGGTGAAGATTAATTCTGCCATTGTTTGAGCACTTTAGTCACTTGTTTAAGACGTGAAATATTGTTGTTTTATCTTAATTGGTGTTTGAAAAATATTTTTAAAAAGACTACCTCCCCTCCGGTTTGACATCTACTTACGCCAACAAAGATACCCTGAGGACATTGAAATAACCGGAAATGGGATATCTTAATGGTACCTCAACAACCTCTAACCCCCTGAGATTGTCGGTGAGACGAACTTTAACCCTGTATATTCTTCAGCGAATGTTCATTAGAAAACTGATATTATAGAAATCAGGACATTCAAACTTTCGAATCCTTTTATACAAACGCAAATTGGAGTCACCAGAACTCATGTTTACTGTTAAAACTGTATATATATATATATATATATATATATATATATATATATATATATATATTATATATATATATATATATATAAAACTAGTCATATAGTCATTGCTTCTCGGGTTTAACCGTGTCCAAGATTTGTGAAACTAGACGTTTCGGTTTCATTTCGGGGTCTCAATCTGCCTACTTTTAAATATCACTGTAAATCTCTCTAAAATCTCAGTGGTTCAACTCTAGACTTAAGAGAGACTTGCCTGTGGTTTAGATATGCTGTAATATTTAGAGTAGGGCGTACACTTGGGTCGGTGTCATTAGTTGGATAGAGCCTCGGTGGTTCAGTGGTAAGAATGTGTTCTCTTATATAAGTACAGGGTGACGCATTTCTACGGTAAAGCGCAATATATCCGCTATTATAGAGGATACGAGATAAAACTGTATACGCTGATTATAGAGTATCTTGAGCTGCAACTTATAAAATTATTTTGACAATCACAGATGGCCTATAAGTCGTTGCTGTTACAAACTTTCTTTTTGTTTTCAAACACTCCTTATATATTTGCATTTTTGCATTTTTAATCGAATTAAAATGCATGCATGTAATAGAAAAAAATTTAACAGCGTCCATCGTTTTCGAGTTGTTTAAATTGATTTGCAACTTTTCATATTTTTGGCACAAACCAAAAAATATGATACGGCGCTTTTTGGTAAAAGATATAACATAGTTCCATGAAAGCCACGCATTTAAAGAGGGTTACGTTTATATTAGTCGTCGAAAAAAATCTAAATGTCGTGTACAGGGCGCTCTCTAACAGTGACTAAATTTTTAAACATCCAAGCTTCTTCAACTCAATTTTTACAAATGGAACAGCCTGTATTTTGTGTTTCAGAACCAAATGACCCTCTACTTCAAGTTTTGTATAACACTCCCTATACCTAGAGAATCTAGTTTTGAAATATTTACTTTTAGAATAGTATACCATGATTCGATTAGATTATGTGATTATTTAGCAAATTTTGTAAGAAAAAAAAATATCAGTATTTTTCACTTATATTTTTCTTTACTTCCACTGCTCCAAACTTATGTCAAAAGTTATAAAACTGTTTACATTTTCTTTTTTTTTCAATCTGATGCCCGGATTGGGCATATATGTAATTTGAGCTTATGTCATCTTTTGCAAATTTTTGTTGAAAAAATTGTCCATTTTCGCGGAACTTTTTTTTTTGTTTTCGTAAGAATCACTGTTTGCAAAATTTTCTTGCAAATGTGTGTGGCGTCCAGTTCGTTTCGGAATTACCGTTAATACTGCGTTGCACTATATATTATGTACATGATGGAGCTCCAGTCTAAACTACCCATGAAGTAGTTGAATAATTACATGTCAGACTTCCCAGGAAATGGCTAGGCAGAAATGGCCCCATTCGTTGTCCACCATTTAGGAGTTTACAAACATTTAGGAATTGCAACACTAGACCACAGATGCATTTCAGCGGTTAGAAACGTACACAAAATGAAGGAGAATAGATTGCGGTTTATAAATGTAATTTAATTTCAATAGGTACCTTTATGAAGAAAACAATAATTTCAAAACTTCCTTTCACTTATGCCAACGGGTTCAAGGTGTGAGGTGAAGGTTAATTCTGCCATTGTTTGAGCACTTGAGTCACTTGTTTAACACGTCAGATTTTGTTGCTTTATCTTAATTGGTCTTTGAAAAATATAAAAAAAAAAGATTTATTCCCCTCCGCTTTGACATCCCCTTACGCCAACAAAGATACGTTGAGGACAGTGAAGTAACTGGAAACGAACAACCCCTAAACACCTGCGATTGTCGGTGGGGCGGACTTTAACCCTGTATATTCTTCAACGAATTTTCATTAGAAAACTGATATTATAGAAATCAGGACATTCAAACTTTCGAATGCTTTTATACAAACGCGAATTGATGCCACCAGAACTCATGTTTACGGTTAAAACTATTTACATATATATATATATATATATATATATATATATATATATATATATATATATATATATATATATATATATATTTCTTTGCGCTCGTTGTATTATGATGTTGTATTCCTTTTCTCGTTCGTCATTATGGAGTGGCACAATTAGCTTCTGTTTATTAAGTATCTGTGTGCGGACATTATGTGTGTGTGTGGGTGTATTGAGTGTTTAGGTATCGTGATGTCTGTTTTTGTAGGTTTTCTGTATATTTTTTATTCAATCTGGTTTTCTTTTATGTGTGTCCTAGTGTTAAGTCTAGGAAGTTTATGGTGCTGTTTGATTATTTTTCTATTGTAAATTTTATGGTTGTTGATTTGGTTTATTTTTTCGAGGATATTGTCTATGTTGGTTTTTTGATTGTCACATATTATTAATATATCATCAACGTATCTTATTCATTTTATTTATGGGTCTGTTTCTTTTATAATGGTGTTGATTTTATCTTCTACGAATTCAACATTCCAATATATATATATATATATATATATATATATATATATATATATATATATATATATATATATATATATATATATATATATATATATATATATATACATGTGTCCGAAACTGGATGGGAATGTATTGCTATCTCCGTTATTATTAGAGATAGGGAGACAGTTAAATTAGCAATGTTTTGTGGAATTTCATGTATTTTGCCCTATTATGTTAAAAGTGGAAGTCTATTGTTAGACTCCATGGCCTACTGCTTTTTGAACACCTTTTTTTGTAATTTGTTTCCTGGTATTGGATTTCATAGCCTACTATCCTAATAATAAACTACCCTTTCTAGATGTACTGGTTATCAAGAATAAAGACACTTTAGAATTCGATGTTAGATAGAAAAGAAACCACTACCTTCAGCTACATTCTGAACGACTCACATCATACGTACGCACAAAAAATGGCCAGTTTGAATTTTTTAGTAAATCGGTTAATTAATTTTCCTTTAAACAAAAGTAGATATACCAAAGAATTAAATTATATTAAGAACGTGGCCGAATATAACAGATACACTGCTTGCCTAGTGGAAAAATTAATCAACAAACAGAAAACAAAGAAACTGTTGACGGAATCAACGACGTTAAGAAGAGAAAAATCGTAAAAAACTTTGTTTGCTTACCATTTGAACCTAGAACCACGAGGGGTCTAGACAGCTTTTTTTAAAAGTCAACTTACAGCTAACTTTTTCAACAACAAATACCTTAAAAACTTGCTAGGTAACCCAAAAGACAAGGATGGCGCGGACAAAATGTCGGGAATTTATGAAATAAGTTGTAAAGATTGTAATCTTAAATACGTCGGACAAACAAAAAGATCGATTGGAATTAGATTCAAAGAACACATATCCCAATTACGTTACGGTACGGTAGATAAGTCTGCCGTCGCCCGACATATTTGAGATAATAATCATCACGTTGAGAAAGATAATCTGAAATTAATAAAAAATGTTAGAAAACCAGGATAGCAAAATGAATTCAAGAGCGTATATATTGCGAAATATAGTTAGAACAAAAAATGTATGAACACTTCACCAGCGCCAATTACGAGTCACTTGATCGATTGCTTTGCTAAATAAAATTCCCACGTTTTCGGCACGTTCTACCTATCAACATAAGTATACAGTTATTGCCGCCAAAGGAATCGGTGTTAATTTAGCTGGCGTTGAACCTTCTCAAAACTATTACAGATGGACACTTTTTAGATAAAGCAGTAGGGATAGCGCAAAGACCTTGTCCGGCGATAAAAATACAATACACTGTGGAATTTGCCTACGATTAGTGTCTCATCTCAGTTCGATCTCTTTACCTGAGATCCGGTATATAAGTTGATGTTAGTTTTTTAAGTATTTAGAATGTTTCATCCCCTGATGACGCTAACTTGGTTAGTGAAACGATCGTCAGGTCTTTTAAAATGTGTTGTGGTGATTTGGGTTCTTCAAGTGTACTTATCAGTGCTCATCACAGGTTCCAATCTTCACTTAGTGAATTATTCGGACTTTTTAAACAAAATAATATTTAATCAATAAAAAGATAAATTGCGATTTACGGAATTATCTGACGAAGATTCATCATGAAAAATGTAATAAGAAACGAAATGAGAGTGCATGTATTAATACCAGTTCGGATTAAGACCCAGCAGTGGTGCTAGAGAAGCACTGTAGGAGCAAGGAGGTTTGAAAGAAATAAAGACACCCTTATTGATTTTGTAGACCTAGGAAAAGCATTCGATAATGTGGAGTGAAAAATGTTCTTTTACTTCGCTTCTTTTAATGTCAAATTAGGTATTAAATTGAAAATTTTGACTAAAGCTATTTAATCATAGAAATGAGTTGGATGTATCTTAAAGTCAAACTTAATACTGAAGATCTTTGGAGAAGTGTTATGGAAAAGAAGAAGGAAAGAAAAGCATGATCCTGTCAAAATTTATCCTTGCTTTAAATTGTGTATGTTACAAGCATAAGCTATACTCATTTGTAAAACATATAGTATAATTTGTGTGCTAAAAAACAAATATACTAATATCTACTGAAATAATAAAAAAAATCTGGACGCAGCAAGTGCGTTATGGTAGTAAATTTTTATAAACGGCTTTTTAAAAGCATATATGTTTTTTTAATTGACAGCAGGCATCAAATTTGCTATAACCCGTATAGTAAAAACAATATACCATATTGCATGGAAATACCTTTATTGTTTGGAAAAGTACAACAATTTTCCGGAAATAAACTGAAAATGTTTCCGAAAAAACTGGTCCGATTTTACCGGACAATCAACGTCTTCAAGCAATTAACCCACCTGCTAAGATACAATTATTTAAAAAAAGCATTTCAACGAAACTGACAATAAAAATGTTACATAAAAATTTGCAAACAATGTTTTCACGAAAATCCGAAAACATTTTTTTACAATAATTTTTTTTATTTATTTTTATTTCAACAACACACCACGAGGGCTTACAGCCTAAATACTATCGTACCGTGGGTGTCGACAAGGAGGAAAGAGGCAAGTTGTTAATTCTGGACTTGAAGGTTTGGAGGTTCGGAGGAGAAGGAAAAACATGCGCCGGCAAGGAATTCCACAACTTGGAAGTCCTCGGGACAAAATAGCGGGCATAACAAAATCTTCTATGTCTGGTGACCTGTTCCCTTGGTAGATCTGTTGGGGTCAGCAGGTGGAGGAAATATGGAAGAAAGCTCCTCTGAGCAGTGCCCGTCCAGATATCTATAAAAGAGAGATAGGTCACCAACGTCGGTGGGCAAGGGATGGCAGCCTTTGGGTGAGGGTAGCGTCACCAATGAGACGTATATCTCTCTTCTGAATGGAATCCAGGATAGCGAGTGTATAATCGGCAGCAGCACCCCAGATGTGGGAGCAGTATTCGAGGTTTGGCCTTATTTGCAAAGTATATAAGGTATAGAGATTACCTGGTAAAAAGTATTTGCGAGCCCGGAAGAGGAAACCTAATTTCTGAGCAGCCGCTTCTGCAATTGATGTGACAGGTTGGTTCCAATTGCGATTTCGATCCACAGAAATGCCAACAAGTGAAAAGGACTCATTACTTTGAACAACTTTGTTGTTCATTGTGATGGGCCTAGGGCTGGTGTATCTTTTATGAGAAAGAAAGCAGGACTGAGATTTGGTGGGGTTGAACTGTACAAGATTTCTACTTCCCCAGTCTAATATTTTTTGGAGATCCACGGAGACAGAACCCTCCATGAGTCTACGATCCTCATCTAATTGGGCCAAAGAGACAGGCTTAGGATATTGTATATTTGAGTGGAGGGTGCTGTCGTCCGCGTAACTGTGAACTGGGTTGGATGTGCTGGAGAGGAGGTCATTGCTGTGGAGAAGAAACAAAGTAGGGGCTAAAGCTGAACCTTGAGGAACTCCTGCATTAATTGGATACAGTTTACAGGAATGGCCATCCATGCCAACAGAAATGCTCCGGTTGGAGAGGAAGTTTGCTGTTCAGGTACAGACTTTTGGTGGTAGGCCATATGCGGGAAGTTTATTTAGCAGTGCTGCGTGCCAAACCTGATCGAATGCTTTGGATATGTCTAGAGCGACAATCTGGGATTTACCGTGTAGTTCCATAGACTTGTTCCAAGAATGGGTGACAAAGGAAGGGAGGTCAGCAGTTGATCTGCGGTGACAGAATCCATATTGCCTGTCGTGGATTAGAACTCTGTTTTTCAAGAAATTTTAGTAATTCGGTATTTATATACTTTTCCATCACTTTAGAGACGACTGAAAGGAGAGAGATAGGCCTGTAGTTGCTAGGAAGCGCTTTGGATCCTTTCTTGGGGACGGGTTGTACTCGAGCAGTTTTCCAGTTACTAGGGAATATACCTCTATTGTAAGACGTCTGAAACAGACGAGTCAGGACAGAAGCAAGCTCTGGTGCACATTTTTTGAGACCAATTACTGGGATCTCGTCAAGGCCAGAGGCTTTCCTGGTATTAAGAGAAAAGAGCATCTTTCGTACCTTTTTAGTTTTGAAAATGACATCTGTCATTTTATGCGCGACATTGGGTACTGTCGGTGGTTCAACATTTGGAGGTGGGTTGAGAGTAGAATTGCCGGCGCACAACGAGGCAAAAAGTTCAGCCTTGCCCAGGGCGTTAGAAACAATTTAATCCCCTGCGACAAGAGGTGGGAACGTGCTCTTGCAGAAATTATTCCCAATAGATTTAGCAAGAGTCCAGAAGGGTTTTCTGCCCTTGGAGCTTAAGAGGACTTTGTTTTTGATGTGGTTATTAAACGAGTTTTTTGCCTCAGAAAGAATGCGGACATAGTTGTTTCTTGCGTCGTTAAATGCTTAAAGGTTTTCTTGACTGGGATTTTAGAAGCGTTTTGTGAGCTTTGACCATTTCATGCCTGGCCTTGTCACAAGATTCAGAGAACCAGGGCTTTTGAGTGGCTAAAGAGGTTTTCTGTGTACGTGGAATAAATAATTCCAAGCCAGCTTGGATAATTTCGGTGACGTTTTGTGAGATATCAGAGGGGTCAGGATGAGAGAAGCAGACAGACGTCCATGGAAATGAGGAAAAGTAATCTCGCATTTCGTCCCAGTTCGCGGAGATGTAGTGCCAAACGATACGTGGGTGTGATGACTATGTGATCTCGGGTTGCATTGGGCAGGATGCGGTGACCATACCATGGTCTGAGCGACAGAGGGGGCGGTGACTGATACCTTATAGCATTCAGGATTTGTAGTAAGAAGGAGATCCAAGGGATTTGAGCTGTGTGTTGGGATGCGAGGAAAGTAAGTAGGTTGCTGAACCATATTGGCTAAAGAGTTGCTGACTGCTTAAGGCCTCCGCTTCTCTCCCTTGTGGATCGGTTTTTGAAGATCCTAGGCATTTCTTATTATGAAGAACATTAAAGTCACCAAGAATAGTGACCTCAGAGGAAGGATATTCAGAAATCAGATGGTCGGTTTTTTTCAGAAAGGTAGTCAAAGAGCTGGACAAAGTTGTTGTCAGAAGGTGACCGGTAAATGCAACAGATTAATTTAGTTGCAGCCCTGAGAGAGAGTTTTATCCCGAGTATGTCTTTTCTTCCAGCTTTTAAATTGGGAAGTCTGGTGCAGGGTAGATTGCTACGGATGTATGTGCACACGCTTCCATGCAATCTAAAGATAGTAAGAACCTCATACCCCGGGAAATTAAGGTGATTGGTGGCTGTTTTGGTACTGATTTGGGTTTCAGTGAGGAAGAGGAGTTGGGGCCTATTAGCCTGGAGAAAATGGTGGACGGAGTTCAGATTAGAATTTAGGCCACATATGTTGGAGTACGATATGTTAAATCTTGATGCTGGCGCCCCCTGTACACCCCTCTACCGGAGATCCGAATAGAGGGGTATTTTACCTCCGGAATCTTTTGCACAAGGAGGAGCCATTATCTTTTTGTTTATAAGGGAAACCGACTCATACACCAGAACCGGAAACGTCCTTGGGACTTCACCGGCCCCTTGATGCATGGGGTATTACCTCCTAGGGCGTGAACAACCTTTACTATCACGTAATGGAAAATTCCACTACCACCTGCAAAGAGAAGGAGCGAGACTTTAGTAGACCATCAGCCCTGTCACAACTAATTAAAATAACTCAAAAACGATGAAGGCTATCAAATGTTTTCCGCACAAACATGCATTTTAATTCGATGAATAATGCAAAAGTGCAATAATATAAGGGGTTTTCGAAAAAAAGACAATTTGTAACAGCAATGACTTGTGGGCCAGCCTGTGATTATATTAAAATAATTTTGTAAGATGCAGCTCAAGACACTTTATAATAAACGTATACAATTTTTCTCCTATCTTATATAATAACGGATATATTGAGCTTTAGCGTATAAATATGCCACCCTGTATACAATATATAAAGAAATAAAAATTGAAACTAACCTCGGATCTGGGTTCTAAGTTACATAGTCCGCACTCATTTGAAGAAATCTTTTTAAAATTCAAAAGTCACGGTTTCCTCAGAGCGAATTTTTTCTACGAAAATTCGCTACAAATTATAGACTTTTAAACCATAAACTCTATAGCTACAACTACTGCCAAAGCATCAGAGAAAGGGTCTATTTGAAATGCATTTACGGAAAATATTTTAGCAAAATGAAGGACAATGACACTTGAT
Organism: Tillus elongatus; assembly: GCA_964006375.1. Lineage (NCBI taxonomy): Eukaryota > Metazoa > Arthropoda > Insecta > Coleoptera > Cleridae > Tillus > Tillus elongatus. The sequence continues at coordinate 128,433,199 of OZ023263.1, read as the reverse complement.
GCTGAAACTTAGGGTTTGTAAAACACTCTTCTTGCGACATTTTCTCTACAGAACCCTTATTCGTTTTAGCTTGTTTGCCTGAATATTGCCAATTTTGTCGTTTCAAATCGCATTGACGTTTTAAGAGGACAGCCCGAATGTTTTTTTTTTTAAATGCCTGTAACTTTTTTGTCTTCTAACTTACAGATCTAAATTTTTGTATATAGTTTACTTTTTATAATACGCGTACCAAATTGGTTGCCTGAACTTTGTTATTTCTGACGATATAAAAATTTCTGAAAGAAAACACAAAATTTTCTCGGGAAATTGGGTCAATTTTCCTGGCTCACGAACGAATTCACTTGCAAAAGAGGTACTCACCAAATTTGATCAAAATAGGCCTATTTTTTTATTGGTGGGATACATAGATAAGGTAATGGTGGAGGGGTAGAGAATTATGATAAATAGAGGCAGTAACTGAAGTATCCGATCTAAAAAGAAATGGCAAACAATAATCTCAGTTGGAGCGTCAAAATTTGAATTTTGTTTAGTTTGGAAATTATGTGAACTATTTTCGGATGAATGGTTTTTAAATTATGTCTTCCATATACAGCACAGGTCTTCCTAGACTTATTGTAATAGACAGACATATTGGACAATTTTAGACTATATATATATATATATATATATATATATATATATATATATATATATATATATATATATATATATATATATATATATATATATATATATATATATATATATATATATATATATATATATATATATATATATATATATATATATATATATATATATATATATATATAAACATATAAAAATTGAAATTGACCCCAGATATGTATTCTAGGAGGTCTAGTTCGCGCTCAGTTGAGGAAATGTCGCGATCTCCTTATTAGTGAACTTTTTTTTAATGAAAATACACTAAAAAGCTGGACCATATTGGAGAGGTAAGCGTATTATTCTCAATCTATAAGAAAACAAAGTAGCACAATATATATATAACGACTATCTGATTAGACAAAATAAGAAAAGATGTAGGGCAAAGATGACCATTATCACCATATTTATTAAAATATAATAAGTAGAATAAATATATTGAAAGAAGAGGCAGAAAGTGAAATAAAATAAAAATGGTTGCTGGATAGAAAGTCAAATTTTCGACGACAAGGTGAAATCTCCTTTAGACTGCGACGATCATGACATCGATGATGATATATTTTCAATTTGTGAAGCACAAAATCCACCTAAGAGCCTCTGTGGTTCATTGGTAAGAACGTGTGCCTCACGCACTGTACGCAGACGACACTACCATCCTCAGCAGCTCCAATCAGCCGAGGATAATAACCGAACGACTACAGACCGCCGTAGACGTGCTGCAAGGCTGTATAGAAAATCTTGTCTAGCCATAAACCCCGATAAATGTTCAGCAGTCCTATTTTCCAAGAGGAGACACACACCTCACGAACACGTATTATTAGACAACCGTCTAATTCCCTGGCAAGACTCCGCGAAATACCTCGGAGTTTTCCTCGACAAACGCTTAACATGGCGCCTCCACGTCCAATAAACCCGACGACGAAAAGCCTCAATGTTCATCTCGAAGCTGTTCCCACTTCCAAAATTCCAAATTGTCCATGAACAATAAACTGCTCATGTAGAAAGTCATAATCCACCCAGCCTTCACCTATGCATCCCCTGCATGGGCCACCGCGGCCGCAACACACATTAAGACCCTTCAAATCATCCAGAATAAAATTCTGAGAATGATTACCGGAGCGCCATGGTTTGTCAGAAACAGCCAGATTCACTCTGATCTACAAATGCCTTCGATACTTGAGTTTATCACTCAACTATCCACAACTATGTTCGCAAAAGCCGCTTCTCACCCAAATGATCTTCTCCGTAGTGCCACCGACTACGATGAGCAACTTCCACATAAGCATAAGCGTCCAAAGCTTATCCTTACCCGCTAACGCCCCCGCGGCAAGAACATAATGGAAACATCCAAACCCAAACGTCCTTGTGTGTAATCTTTCCGACGGTTGTAGGGACTAAGGTCCGGCACTTCAAGGAGCGGAGTTTTAGTGAGTAAGAGTCTCACAGTACCTCGATATCCCACGCACTACGGTGTCGTGAATGAGGTCTGCATGATGCATTTCTCCCTCATGTATCCAAAAACATCTCCAAGGAATTTTTTTGTCTGTCGGTCGGTCGGCCTCTACGTCTGTCTGTTAGCAGACGCAATCACTTTTGAACGCATCTTCAAATTTGGTATCCCGTTAGCACCCGAAAGAAGAGAGCGCTTCGAATTGTTTTTGGGTAAGATCGCTTCAGTGGGTAGGGGATAAATAAGGGGTGATTGGGTGAAAATATTTTTTTTTTTCGTTGAAACTCGAGTAATATAATGTTTCAGAAGTTTATGGGTACAGGAATGCGGATATTTTGTTTGTGGTCAAGTCATAGACCCTAAATTTATTACATGAGAATATCTTTCTGAGGACAGCAGATTATCATAGCTATGTGAAAGTTATGAATCAATTTGCAGCAGTATTTTCTATGACAATTCACTAAAAACCACCAAATTTTCAACAATATGAGGCCGTTTGGATGAATTCTATTAACTTTCGATGGGTTGAATGTTCTCATTTTTTATTAATGTTCCAAAGTATCCTAAGTGATTAATGTTAGTGTTATTTAGACGAAAACCTATTTCTACTTGATCTAGTTTATAACATTAAAATAAATATATTTCTAAAATACTTAAAAGGGTTTAAAAAATAGTGTGTTAAAGAGTCTTGATAATTCAGTAACATTAAATTTAATGATACTATAAATTAGATTGAAGAATATGCTACGTAGTACTCTAACTGGTGATTCAGTTTGTTATCTACAAAGTATTATTTACCTTTAAGGAAAGCAATTGTAGGACGATTAGCTGCTATTTACAACATTAAAACACTAACAAAATGATATGCTCTGGAGGTAACACATTCTCATAAGCAGATGGATTTTGTGCTTTATACAATTAAGAATCTGTCATCATTTTCATAAGCAGATGGATTTTGTGTGTGTGTGTGTGTGTTTTGTTTCTTTAAGGTCGGTATATTTCCGCTTCGACGCCAGGAAGCAGTTCATCTCACTATTCTGAAAATATTGCCGAACTCCTGCCTTTATGTAAGGAGGGTATGGATCTTTAACGAGCCCAACATCGCACTGACATGGGACCGATGGCTTTACGCCCTCCCCACCCCCCACCCCCGAAGGGCGGAAAGTGCAGACATTCAACTTGCTCAAATACAATGCCACAACCTCGGTTGATGTTAATTGTACAGTATGTACTAAACAAGTGAAAGGAGAACCCTGGGATCGAACCCAGTACCCTTCGGTTCAATGTCGCGTTAAGGGGCGGTGTCGAAATGTCTGCGACAAATATATTGTACATCAGAGGGGAGATAGCGTAACCCTGCAGGAGACCAGCCGTGGCTGAGTACGTTCTAGATCTGGTTCATAGATGTTTGACCTGGAACTTCCTCTGTTGCACGTATGACCGGATTAACAGAATCAGAGATAATTGAATGATAGTAGTTTGTTTAGGAGGCACGCATGCCAAACCCTGTCGAAGGCTTTTCCTTCCTTGAAGAATCAAGTTTTCTATTGTAATGAAGCGGATATTTTCGGGACAGCCGTAGATATAAAAAGCGACCATTCGAATATAAATTTAATACAAATCATACAGATAAAAATGTTCTCCGGAGTTAAAATATTGATTTGCCATTAATATTCTTAACAAACACGCATTTCGAATTATCGCTTTAGAATAAAAACATATCTGCACAAGATAAGGATAAGGTATCTCCACCGATTAGATTTTTCATCCCGTGGCTGGAGATACAATAACGACTGAAGGGAGAAAGAGTTTTCGACTGGTAGAGTAAGGTCGAAAGTTTTATAGAACAAGTGTTGCGTTAGAGAGATAGAGAATTTCACCGTTTAATCGTAATTAGTTTTCGTAGTTAGGTACCGTCCGTGTAGTACTATACACCGTAAAAATTGGCCCGTTAGTTTGTCCGAATAGGTAAGACCTTTGTCAATTTTATGCTATTTAGTGATAGCGAATTTTCATACTGTAAAGATAGCGAATTTTCATACTTTAGAGATAGTGAATTTTCATACTTTAAAGATAGCGAATTTTCATACATTTTATCGTAATATCGTATCCCTTCGGCGACGTCGAGATCGTACGTCCGAGACAAGACCCCTCTCTCCCCGTATCCTAGTACTCTTAGCGTGTTGTAAGCCATTCGAAAAGCGATGCTATAGTGACACAAACTTTTCAAGTGGATTACGCCCGTCCGTCCTGATTTGATCCTGGTTTAGACGCTGTAGTGACACAACTAAGCTTAGATCAAATCGGTTTGCGGCAGTATCCCGTCACGACCCCATCACACCGACTTCCTTTTCGTTCTCGACGCCCACAGGTGTCGAAGTATCTCGACTGACACGACATCGGCTTCGCCCGAGGATACGCTATTTGGGCGATTATGTAACGCCCGCCGTGTCGATCCATCTATTACCTGCATCTCCGAGTCGTAAACCACGGTGCTCGGGGTATTCGTGGCCGGACCTCTCGACCCAAGGTACAGAGGGTCAAACCGAACCCGGATCCTCCTCCGTGCAAGTAATTGACTAATCTCGTCTCGTCCGTCCTCTAAGATATAGGTTAATACAGTAGGCACTACCAGGATTGTGAATCTTAGCGAATCTTTGTATATATATATATATATATATATATATATATATATATATATATATATATATATATATATATATATATATATATATATATATATATATATATATATATATAATCTGCTACATCTATATAAAACTTCAGAAGGTCAGGGAATTGTCGGGGTAGCGATTAAAGCCCGCCACCCCGGAGGTAACTACACGGCCTGTTACAGAAAAGGCTACCGGACCCTCTCCACAGAGCTATCCAGGCACTCTGATCACACTAGTGGTCGGAGTCTTGTGACGAGGTCGCAGACACCCTCGTAGGGAGTAAACCCTTTCAAAATCTGGCGCCCGAGATCGTTCCCGTAAAACCGATGACCAGTTCCGCTAAATAATTCACCCCGCAAGCCAGGCCACGTTACACTATGTTTTGATACTCTTTAAGCCGTTTTAGCAAAAAAAAATTCGAAATTCCTGTCACCGATATTCCACCCCCACACATTCAACCCCTAATTTAATTTTAGCACAGAATACCAGATGTTTGATAAAATTGAAAGTTTTTTAATAAAAAAAAAAAACCTAAATTAAATTACTCGAGTTTTAACGCAAAAATATCAATTTTCACAAAATTACTCCATATTCATCCTCAACCCCTAGAGCGATTTTACACTAGTTTGTCGAGTGCTAACTGTATACCAAATTTGAAGACGATATCTCGATTCGTTCTAAAGTTATCCTAGGTACAAACAGACAGAAATTGAGACCGACAGACCCACGGATCGAGGGACCTACGGAAGGACAGATCGACAGACCGACAGAAAAAAAAAGTCGGTCCTAATCATGTTTTGTATATGTTTTGACACTTTTTACGAAGTTTACCTGAAAAAAAATTTGAAATTTTTGTCACCGATACCATACTTCCACGCGTATTGACGGTGTCGAAGTAAAATTCACTATTTTGACTTTTGAATTTAAAAAAAAAATCTTCAAATTAGCGCGAACTAGGCCTCCTAGAACACATATACGGAGTAGTTCCAATTTTTATATGTTTATTTATGTTCAACTTTCGTGACGGTAACATTACTAATTCTTTAATAATTTTAGGATAGCAGTCAGTTGCAGGAAAGAAAATCTTTATTATATTGCCGAGCTTTGGAAATTATTTATTCCTTTATAAAAGATACAACATGAAAGGAAAAAATACAGTGTACGTAGGAAATATATGAAAGGTTTAAATACTTACATATAAAGCAAGTTTTTTTAAATTGAACTTGAAAAAATTAAATAACAGAAAACAATAACAAAAGTTTTTATGTCAAATTCAAATGATAGTTGATATGCGTCCATCTGACATATTATGCAAGGTAACTATATTTTTTGTTTTTGTCTAGGGGTAGTCTTTGAAAAAGGTTATTATCTTTTTTTATGTTTATTAAATTTTCATTAAAAGTAGTTTCAAAGTCTTCTAAATACATTATTACAAGGTTTCAGAATGTAAAATGAAAACATTACTGAAATTTATATTATGGCCAGTATCAAGATTATGTTCAGACAGAGCACAAGTTCTTTTTTGTATATGCCGATCTATCATCACTTTGTGCTGTGTAATCTATCTGTAAGCACTCTGCTCGTTTAGCGAATGTTGTTTAAATTACAAATACTTCATGAAATACAATATACCGCCCCAGATACTTCAGAAATTTCATCTTTACTTTCAAGTTTACTGAAAATATTATTAATTGTTTTTGAATATGGAAATGTTATATTGGTTTCATCTTTAGTTTTAACGAAAATTTATTAAACATTAAGAAAAATAATCATTTTTAAAACACTACCCATAGTTACATTTCCTTGACAAAAACAAAAAAATCTGGACGCAGCAATGCGTTATGGTAGTGAGTTTTCATAAAAATGTTTTTAATAGCAAATATGTTTTTTTTTATGAAAGCAGGCATCAAATTTTGTTACTGGTATAACCTATATAATAATAATACCACAGTAGACAAACTCCGCACCCAGAAGTCTTAGACTTGTCTGGGGAGAGCTTACATACTCACATAGAAAGAACCACCAGCCTTTCCACAAGCCGCCTGCCTGAATACAGGACTCGAACCCGCCATCTTCTAGTCCAATTCTAGAGGTTACTCACCTCGCAAAATGAGCTATTCGATCTGTTAATATTATTAATGTTAATATAGTAGAAACAATGTACCATATTTCATTAAAATAACTTTATTGTCCGAAAAAGTACAAACAATTTCCAAAAACAAACTTTAAATGTTCCCGACCTGGCCAACGAACCTCTTCGAGCTACTTACCCACCTGTGAATATATAATTATTTACAGAAAGCTTTTCGACGAAACCTTCAAAAAATATATTTGCATGAAAATTTACAAACATTTTTTTTTCATGAAAATTAGAAAACATTTTTTTTACAATAACTTATTAAGCATTTATTCTTAATTGCCAAAATTCCACAAAAATCTTGCAAAAATTATTTCTAGGAAACACAAAAAATTTCTGCGAAAACTGATTAAGTGTTTTTTACACAAAGATTACTAAAACAATACATGAAAGTCAAATTATAGGTATACCTAACCTAAAATTTTTAAAAATATGTTTACAACTTTTTTTTACCTTTACACGGAAATTTGAGCCAGGGGAGGTAAAGAAATATATAAGCGGAAAAATACTCATATTTTTATGTCACAAGCTCTCATTACTTAGGTTTGTCACTTTAAAGTTTCATTTGATATTTTTGAAAACAATGTATCAACTATTTATATACTATAAAAATGTAAACATAGATTATCCTATCAAATTATTGATTTCTTACCTTTTGGTACCAAAGTTAATTTAAATATTTAAATATTTTTCGTCGAAAATTAGCTAAATAATATCATAATCTGATCGGTTAATATAATTGAATAATTGAAAAAAAAAACTGAAAAAAAATTAAGACTGATCTATACATGAAACGTGGTATGGGGTTATAAAGGTAAATATTTCCAAAATTAAGTCTGTACATGTAGGGAGTGTTATACAAAAGTTGAAGCAGAGGACATGCCCTTTACCTCTGGAACAAAAAATATAGGCTCTTCCATTTGACAGTATTGAGTTACGGTGGTTTGAATTTTATTAAATTAACTACTTATTTAAGAGGCCCTATATTATACAGCATCTCGCTTTTTTTGACAAATTATAAATAATATGAACAAAAACCTCTCTGAATGAATCACTTTCATTGAACATCGCTATTTATTGGTAAAAACGCCATGTTCCAAAAATTTGAAAAAAAAAACAATTGAAATAACTCGAATACGATAAACGATATCAAATTTTTTGTTCTTAAAATATAAATTAAAATTAAATAGAAAATGTAAAAGTGCAATATAATATAATGGGTGTTCAATCAAAAAAAAATGGTATTACCAACGACTTATGGGCCAGCCTGTGATTGTCAAAGTAATTTTATAAGATGCAGCTCAAGACACCTGTAAAATCGCGATATCGTCGATCCTAACCCTTTCATTTCTCATTATAACATTATATGCCTGATTTCTCGCAAAGTGTAACTGTTAAAAAGTAACCTTTAAATCACATTGCGTTGCCAAATCATTATATTAATGCAACAATGAGAAACGTCCAGATTGACTAAACTCTAGAAATAAAGTAGTTACAATAAACTGAGCGAATGTGAACTAAGGAGCACATCTCTTTAATTTAATATTTTAATTTTTTCTGACTCTAAAACACGTTTTTTCAATTGGTAGTGAAATATTAACTTGAGAAAGCAAGGGTTGGTGTAAAAACTAGGTAATAATAGGAATAGATATTATGAATGCGCAAGGAAAATTTCGGCAAGATTCAACAAACTTAGATAAGTGACATTTTGAAAGGATTCAGCATTGTACATATTTGAAATATATCGTTCAAAAAATTATTTTATAGAGGCTTAGGTGTAACTGTGGCACATTGTAAAATCAAAAATAAATAAATATATAAATAAAAATATCCTAATTGACCTTCGTTCATGAATACAAAAAAATATTATTTTTCTAATCAATCTGTTTTTTCGATGAATGTACGTTCCAACTGGATGGTCAAGTCAAGGGCCATAATTGCCGCTATTGGACTGATGATAATCCAAGAATTTTTCATGAAACTCATACGCTGCGTTCGGAGGAATTGAATGTTTGAGCGGGCATACTGAGAGACCACCTCACAAGGCGTTTCTTCATACCGAGGAATTTAGATGGAAATATGGATCTGGATCTACTGGAAATGCATATCTACACGACGATTGTGGAAGTATTGGAAAGTGGCAAGGTTTTGGCAGAAGATTAAGCCGCAGCTGGGTGTGATTGTCTTAATCAGAACGTTCCAAATCACTGAATAGTGCGCAGAGGTTCAATCGAGTGGCCTCCCACATCGCCAGATTTAACCATGTAGACTTTTTTCTGTGAGAACACTTGTAGCCGAAAATTTATCCAACACGACCAAACTCACTTGAAGAGGTTCGTCGGCAAATGGTTGCAGAATGTCGTCAGGTAACGGCCCACTTACTTCGAAATGTTCGTTCGGAAGTGAAGCAAAGGTTTTATTATTGAATGGAAGTGAAGAGAAAATAATTTAAACATTTAATTAAATAACATTTTTTTATTCTTTGATATTTTGTCTTAATTTTTAATACATGATTTTCTTGCCATATGTAAACCAAAATTAAAAAAGTCGCATGTTGTCCTGAGCAGAATTGAGAAAGCTATAGAATGAGGTGCCACTCAACATAGGGTGCCATTTAAATTGTAAGCGTACTTTACCCCGCCAGGGGGGGGTCCAAGGCACCAAAACTTACGCCATCATGTATCCCGTTGAAAACAAAGTCGACGTATCTCGGCGTTTTTTTTCTTCTTTTTTGTTAATTATTTTTCAGGTGAGAATTGGCACACCTGTATATTACCGCTTTAAGCCTATAGTAACCTACCTCAAATAAAACGTAACCTTTGTAAAAATCCGGAATGGACCTTCTAAAGGCATTTTACTCTGAGAAGATCCACATTTTTATGAGAAAGCAGCACAAGGAACATAAACACATTTAGCTAAAAGACATTAAAAGAAAATATCAGGTTATTATTATCTTACGAATATATCAACACAACTAATACTGTTTGTTGTTTTGCAGTTGTTAATTCCCAATACTGTACATTATATTTTTTGTATTCATGAACGAAGGTCAATTAGGATATTTTTATTTATATATTTATTTATTTTTGATTTTACAATGTGCCACAGTTAAACCTAAGCCTGTATAAAATAATTTTTTGAACGATATATTTCAAATATGTACAATGCTGAATCCTTTCAAAATGTCACTTATCTAAGTGCTGGCCCATAAGTCGTTGGTAATACAATTTTTTTGATTGAACACCCATTATATTATATTGAACTTTTGCATTTTCCATTTACTTTTAATTCATATTTTAAGAATAAAAAATTTGATATCGTTTACCGTATTCGAGTTATTTCAATTGTTTTTTTTTAATTTTTGGAACATGACGTTCTTACCAATAAATAGCGATGTTCAATGAAAGTGATGCATTCAGAGAGGTTTTTGTTCATATTATTTATTATTTGTTAAAAAAAAACGAGATGCTGTATAATATAGAGCCTCTTAAATAAGTAGCTAATTTAATAAAATTGAAACCACCGTAACTCAATACTTTCAAATGGAAGAGCCTATATTTTTTGTTTCAGGGGTAAAGGGCATATCCTCTGCTTCAACTTTTGTATAACAGTCCCTACATGTGCAGACTGTAGTTTTCGAAATATTTACATTTATAACCCCATACCACGTTTCATGTATAGATCAGTCTTTTTTTTTTTTCAAATTTTTTTTTCAATTATTCAATTATATTAACCGATCAGACTATGATATTATTTAGCTAATTTTCGACGAAAAATATTTAAACATTTAAATTAACTTTGGTACAAAAAGGTAAGAAATAATTAATTTGATAGGATAATCTATGTTTACATTTCTATAGTATATAAATAGTTGATACATTGTTTTCAAAAATATCAAATGAAACTTTAAAGTGACAAACTTAAGTAATGAGAGCTTGTGACATAAAAATATGAGTATTTTTCCGCTTATATATTTCTTTAGATCCCCTGGCTCAAATTTCTGTGTAAAGGTAAAAAAGTTGTTAACATATTTATTTAAATTTTAATTAAAACAGATTAGGTATACCTATAATTTGAATTTTATGTATTCTTTTAGTAATCTTTGTGTAAAAAACACTTAGTCAGTTTTCGCAGAAATTTTTTATATAAACATAGATCTCCACATTAGTAAATTTTTCGTTTTAAGAAAACTTCGCTAAAACAGTAATATAAATCAGTCAATCATTGTTAATGAGCAAATACTTGGAACCGCTCTTTTCATCACATTACCATTGGCCAACACCACGGAAACAACGCGCACTACACCAACACTTCCTGGGTGCAGCTCTACGATGCATCCCTTGATCCATTGTAAGGGAGGTAGGTCTTTGTCTCTAAGTAGAACTAATGTATTTATTTTGATGTTGGCATTAGGGTATTGTGATTTTGAGCGTTGTTGTAGCTGATTTAAATATTCGAGAGAGAAGCGCTTCCAAAAATGTTGCCTCATTCGCTCAAGGTGCTGGAATTGTCTTAATCGGCTACATTGAATGTCCCTGATGTTGGGTCCTCGTATCGCAGTCAGTGGTTCTCCAATGAGAAAATGAGTCAATGTTTCTAGGTCATTGAGATCTTCGGATAAGCGTAGTAAAGGACGTGAGTTGAGAACTGCTTCAATCATAGTTAAAAGTGTGTATAGACTTTCATAATTCAAAACTGTTTTACCAATTACGCGCTTAAGATGATTTTTTACACTCTTAACTATAGCTTTCCATAATCCTTTAAAATGAGGACTTTTGGGTGGTATAAAATGCCAATCAATTCTGTCTTGTTGTAGTCTGGTTATAACATTGAGTTTAAATTCGTTTGACTGAAATAATTGGTCACATAAAATTGTTGTCTGAATAAATACCGCTTACAATTCCTCGGCGCAGTACAAAACGTCTCAACATATCCAGAAACGATTCCGTTGACAAACTAGTCACTAGTTCTAAATGAACGGCTTTCGTGACCAAACAAACAAATACACATATATAAGCCGTAATATAAATTTTTGACCTAGTTTGTATGGTTGATTTTATGTAAATTGGTCCTGCGTAATCAATGCCCACCTTCAAGAAAGGTCTACATGGTTGCAATCTACCTCTTAGTAAGTTACCCATTATAGGATGTTAAACTTGCGGCTTATTTTTAATGCAGATCATACACTGATGAATAACCCTCCTAACCGTGCTGCGCCCAGAGATTATCCAGAATTTTTGGCGAACCGCAGCAAGTGTATCTTGAGTTCCTGCATGTAATTGCTTAGCATGGTAGTAACGAATTCTCAATTCTGTTAAATGATTATTTTTAGGGAGTATAATTGGAAACTTTGCACCGTGACTTAAATCAGAATGCTGAATACGTCCTTAAACTCTGACTAAGCACCGATTGTCGATAAACGGATGAAGCTGTTTTAGCGTACTGGTATTCCCAACATTATTGTTGTGAGTCAACTATTTGTATTCGACGGCGAAAGTGTGTGATTGTAATGATTTTAAAATATGTAATGTCGACTCGTTCAATTCCAATACTGTTGAGGATCCCGTTCTCTTTTTAAAATAAATCCTAATTTTATAAAAAAAGCGAAACACAAAGGCAACAGCTCGAACTAATTTGTTAAAAGTTGAATATCTTACCACATTTTCTCTAGATAAGTAAGTATTATTAGCTTGTGACTGATACATGCAGGTTCTTATTTGTCTATACATCTTGGCTATATCTGCACTTATGACACATTTATGAGTGCGACATCTACACAAAATGGAAAATAAATCTTGCTGTAAATTAGGACATGGCATTAATGTATCGTTAAGGCTTACACTTGTCGATGCTTTCGCGCTCGCATCAAAAACAATGCGAGTTTGTGTTGTGATTGATTTTTTACAGATGGCATGATAAGGCAGATAGAAGATTCATTACTGTTCCATGTTATGGAATTACTTATTAATTCCATGTTGCGTAAGTTCAAATATTCTTTTAGGAAATTACAACATTCTTACCTGAGTCTCGGATTCCTTTCCAATTTAGTTTCCATTTGATAAAAACGCTTTACTGCTAATGATTTGGAGTCACCCAATTTCGATTTATGTTCATTGAAGAAAAGTCTCAGCACGACGCGACCATCGGGATTTCTTCAAACAGTATTTTTGTAGAATTTGTCACATAAAATATCTTCCGATGTTCTAGGTAGACTAGTAGGTATATTTTCTACTTCCCAGAGTTGTTTAAAAATTTGATCTAATGAGACAGATTATTTGCAAATAGTCCTTGTTTTATTTGAGAATAAGTCATTTTTGTGTGGAAAATGACCTCATATTATTCAACCTAGCTCAGTTCTTTGTAATGACCAGTGATTCTTATTTCCCTGTATAAACCCTTAGCACATAATTTGCCAATAAACATCGACCCCTAACAAAATGTCAATAGGTGCTGAAAGGTTAAAATGTGGATCGGCTAATGTCACAAACGCTGGTAACTTTAAATGCGATACCGCAAAGCTAAATCAATTTATTTCAATATTCATCAATTTACAAACACCAAAATTACAAACACTAAAAGAAAATAAACAGAGCACCTAAGTTTAATAACTTGTATGTGCTCTGAATGAAGAAGAAAACACAATATATGTAAACAAAACAAAACAAAACTAGTATAAAATATGATCTGCTACCCTATCTTATATTACCCCATTCCCTCTCACTGACCCACCCCCCACAGTTGGCAGAAAGGCGACACGACATATATCTCCGAATCCTCTCCTCCACCCATCCCACCAGCACAAGAATACATCCTCACCCCTCTTTCTTTCCTACGTTTCCGCTCTATGTACATATGGAACACACAATACACACACACACCACACACGTGCACACAGACACACCAACGCGCATACACACACACACACAAACTCACACTCACACCCACACACACACACACAATCAACCCGTATTACCATACCACTATATAATCACTGCATACGCACCAGCACATCCCTACATATGCTCTCTCACCTCCACATATAACACCAATCAAGTGTCCCGAACAGTATTCACCACCGCTACTGCAAATGGAATCGATACAAAAATAAAACAACACCGACACCATAACCACGGAAGCCAGCAACATACTCCTCCTTTAGCTCTATACCCATACAGCACAAGATATTCTCAGAACATTCTCACAATTTGAGAACGTTCTTTTTTCAGAATATTTGTTTCGGAATGTTCTAATAACATTTACGGAATATCAATGTGCCGCCTTAAATATTCTGAGTACATCCATTCAATCACATCCTAAGAACATTCTTCATCAATATACTGAGAATATACTTATAGATCATTATTAAGAATATTCGCTGAGAATGTTCTTGAGATGCCCCTATAATATTATAAATAACTTAAAAATTTAATGAAAAAGATTGATAATAATAATGTGTATGGTAGGTATATAGAGGTAAGAATTCTAATAGGTACCTTATAATAGGTAACTATTTTGCATGTTTGATTCTGTTACCGTTAAGGTTCATTTACGCAATAATGCGCTAATATAATATACTTCAAATATGTTTTGAAAATTTAATAATTTATTTTTGTTAATTATGTACTATTTATTTCATATATAAGTAATAAAGGTATACCTATATTGACAAACTATAGACGAAACATTAGCATAATCTACAGTTAGGAATGAAAACTAACCTTTCTACACTCTGATTTGGTGGCTTTGAGGAATGGATAATGGATAAATAGAAAATATTTGTATATCTGCGCCAACATAAACCGGAAAACTCGGCACTCCGATTTGCGAAAAGATTCTTACTGCAAACTTGCCGACTGCAAGACGCCAGACGCATGGCTGCAGCAAGTCAATGAATGACATATGACGTGAGTAACTAGTTTCGGGTTTGGTTTTAGCTTTTAGTGGGTGATATTCTGTCTTCTGTCCAATTTAGAACATTATAACTTATTTGGGTTTGCTTTCAACTTCCACAGAAGAATTAACAATCGTTTGATAACCTACTATCAAGTTCGCTTTTTGCACCTTTTTACACTGCTATTTATGTCTAATCACTTTCTTTTTTCTCACACAACATGTACGTTTAGATGTTCTCATTAGTCTTATTGCTTACATACATGTCAAATTATGTTCTTGCAACTTCTTTCTACCGGCTAAAACATGATGTATTTTCTACTGTTTCAGCTTACATCAGTTACACCGAAAATATAAATTGCTGCAGTACCTCTACAGTGTTGATGCTCACAACCGCTTTTCTGTGCATCAGCCCTTAGGATTGTGCTTTGCTTTCGACTTCCACAGAAGGTATGTTACCCGAAGCAATGAAGTACGACTCAGCTCCTGTTTTTCTGGGCTTATCTCATGATCACGGTGACTTTACCATGGAAGCGCTTAGAGCCACTGATTAATACATGTCACCAGGATTTGGGTTTACTTCCACACAAGTTACGTTGCCTTAACGAATTGAGGGATCACTGAGTTGCTCTGTCTTTGCAGCGAGCGGACGTTTAGAATGCCTATATCACGGAGGTGCTTACCACCACTTCTCTATACAACTGCCACAAGGTTTTCAGTTTCCTTTCAACTTTCATGCAAGTTCCGTTACACAATATAAAATGCTAAATAAACTGTAAATGAATTTTCATCTTACCTGAATAACGTTGGTTGTGTGGAAAAATAGTTACTTATCCTGTTATTTTGAATAAGACCATCTTTACCGGTAAATACACATTGTTTTTCATCTATAGATTAAGAAGAAAAAAGGCACTATTTTCACAAAAGCGATAGATTCCAATAAGTGAGATAAAGTGAGTTATGTGGCAGTGAACATTTGTCTGTTTTCTCTATGTTTCAACAAATTTATTACCATATTTCATACTAAATATGCACTGCGTCCCATATGAAATTCCATAATTCATAGAAATACAAACTGGAAATTTTTGAATGCACTATATAATCTAAGTAACACACAGCATCACATAGGTGTCACAAGATAGGTCTTTTTTCTTGTTAATTCTCTTGAGGCAACTAGTTATGTGCCTTAATTAAGTATCTAGGTGGCCATGAATTCAACTCATTGATCTTAGAGTGTTGTCCCCATTTGACCGAATCTCTATATTCAATAGTTTCCGGGATGCCTGTTTATGGTGGTCTGTTCATGTAGTGACACCTGATATTTGGCTATTTAATTTTGTATCAATTCTAAGAATTGTTGTCTTAGTTTATTTTTATGTTGTTGAGGTTTCAAATTGTTTTGATAAATTTTATTCACAGACATTTCTTTGCATTTATAAGTACATACCCAACCTGAATAAATGTAAAATACTCGAACTGTTGACTCAAGTATCTGAACATGAGTTTACAGGTGTGTGTAGCCACTGGAATAATGATGGTAACCTTCACAAGGGCGAGTGATTGAAGTTCAAATTCTAACATATATTGGGCTTATATGAAAATATATACAAGGCCAGTTAGATAAGGAAAATCAGTAAACTTTGAAGATAAATCAAATATTTCTGTATTATTCAAAAAATGTATACAGGGTATTTCGTATAAGAACCGACACAGAGCAGGGTATGTAGATGAATCTAAAATAAGGTGATTTAATGCAACCTTTGTTGCACCCCTGAGAAGTTATAAGTGGGGTTTCGATTTTCGAAAAAAATCAATATCTCCATAATACTTTAAGTTAGAAAAACGAATTTTAGTACCCGTTCTGAGTGCACCAAGAGTATTAATCAAGGTAAGTATGTAATTCGATTGAGGCATTTGAAAGAGTTGATTAGGGGTGATGCACCTTTAAAATGTCACAATTTTTTTAACATATGGGTGGATTTAATAAATTATTATTTAATTTTATCAGGAATTTAACTTACACTTTTGTTACTCTTGTTTATTTCAGAAAACTTTGTTTTCAAGAAAAACACGAATAACTAAAAAAACATATTTTATCAATAGGTATCACTAAAAATTCAATATTTGCTGATAAACTTATGTATATGTCAAATTTGACAATCAGGAAAAAAGTGTAAATAAGTATAATTTATTAGAAAACGAACAAATTAAAAAAAAAGATTTTAAGTTTTAAGTAACATTAAAGAAACAGGTGTCTTTAGTTTTCCGGGTTTTTCTTGAAAACGACACAAGTTTTTTGAAAAGTAACAAGGTAAAAAGTTTTAGAATATACTTCCCCATAAAATGAAATAATAATTTTTGATTTCCGCCAATAGGTTAAAAAATTCTGTCACATTTTATGGGTACATCACTCTTATTCAACACTTTGAAATGCTTCAATTGAACTCTACTTACCAACGATGAATGCTCCTGGTACACCCAAAACGTGTACATAATTTGGTTTTTCTAAGTTGAAGTATTACTGAGATATTGTTTTTTTTTTTCGAAATTTAAAACCCTGCATTGAAGGCCTATAGCTTCTCAGGGATGCACCTTAGTATAGGGGTAAGTTGCATTAAATACCCATATCTTAGGTTCTCCTACACGTCCCTGCTCTGTGTCGGTTATTATGCGAAACACCCTGTATATCTTTAAAAAAACATGTTCCCATTAGTACATATATGAACATTTTGAGAAGATTTATTGAATGTTCGTGAGACATTTTCAGAACATACTTGGGGCTCCTAAGAATATTATAAATAACATTCTGAGAACCTTATTAGTATGACAGAATATTTTCCATTGTCATGTTCATAGAATGTTCTATGAATATATTTCGTACCTTGCGAGAATGTTTGAATATTCTTTCAAAACATTCCTGGTATATTCTCAGAATGTGTCTGTGCTGTATGGGTATATCATAAAGATGATTGAGTTTATACTCTAGTACAGTGTAGTTATTCATGACGAAATAAGCCAGTTTGTTTCTGAATTTGAAGTGTTTGTAAGTGTTTTTGAGATCACTGGGAACCAAATTGTACAATTTTAACCCGACAAAGCACACAGACCGCTGAGTGACGTTTTTCACGCAATTAGGTGCAACTAATAAGGACTTTGATTGCTGCCTTGTCATATATTTGTGACCTGTATCAGTATGCGACTTTCTGCTAAAAGGCGTATATTCAATTACAGATACCGCATAGAATCCTAATATATTCAGTATATTCGTGTGTTCGTTATACAGTAGATCTGTGTGATAATCAAGTTTCTTGTTAAATATTGTCTTGAGGATAAAATTTTGCGCCACCTGCAGTGGAGCAAATGTTGCCCGGTAGGCCGATCCCCAGCACAGAATGCCATATCGCAGAACAGATGAAACTAGATAGTCATAAACAATCCTCAGTGTTTTAATATTTAAAACACTCCTGACCATGTAGAACAGATGTATAAGCTTACGCAATCTGGTGTTAAGATAGTCCACATGTTGTCGCCATTTTAGACGCTGATCCACCATAATACACAGATATTTTATCTGTGTCACTCGTTTTATACAAGAGTTGTTTGCATCGATTTTTATATCAGGAGGGTCTTGTTTAACATCAGCTTTTGTGGGTGCGAAGATAATATATTTTGTCTTATCAATGTTTATAAATAAGCTGTTTTCATTAAACGACCTATTAACCTGACCAAGGATATCAACCGTTTTACGGTAGATTGTATTCCAATCATCACCATCACAGAGCAGGACAGTGTCATCTGCATATGACAGAATTATACACTTACTCTTAAACTTTAATAGGATGTATTTATGTATATTAAAAAGAGGACCGGTCCCAACACTTTTCGCCGCGGCACTCCCCTTGTAATCATTAGCGGCTTGCTGAGACTATCCCCTACCTTAACCACTTGCTCTCGTTCCGTTAGGTTACTCAAGCGTATAGAGTAGCATCTCATGAGATACAGTGTCGAAATCTTTTCTTAAATCTAAAAACACACCTATTGTTTTTTGATCACCGTCAAAGTTACTCAAGATTGCCGACGTAAGTCTATGAAGTGCTGACGCAGTGGAGATATTTGGTCTAAAACTAAACTGATCAGGAGAGAGCACATTGAAAGCGCCCAAGAAGCTCATTAATCTTTTTAAAAGGCATTTTTCAAAAATTTTTGTCAGTATGTTAATAAGACTTATGGGTCTATAGTTGTATAGTTCCAAGGGGTGGCCTGCTTTAAAAATAGTTATTACCACACTTGATTTAAGTTTCTTTGGAACCACTCCCTTTTCAAACACTTTGTTTACGTTAAAACAGATTGGCCTGCTCAAATACATATGTGCGATCCGAAACAAACGACAAGATACACCATCAGGCCCCAGAGCTGAGTTCTTCTTAAGGCTTCCTATCACTTCCACAATTTCTGCCTCGGACAGAGGCAACAGAGAGAGTTGCACTGGCAACAAATATCACCCCCATTAACAGACGGTTTCTTGTAAGTTGGCATTGTATACTTAAATTCGCTGACAAAATAGGTGTTTAACTCGTTAGCAATATGAGAATCACTCTTTAAAAGTGAAACGTCTGGAGCTCTCAACATACAAATATCTCTGTTTTGATTTTTCTATTGAATATTTCGTTGACTATATTCGAGATTTTCCTTGAGTTGGAATTTGTGGCCTCTATATTATTTTTATAAAAATAATTTTTTGAAGTTCGTATTAAAGCGGTTAATTTGTTTCTATAATTCTTATACTCACGTTCTAATACATAATTGCTTTTATCATCCAACCACTCTACCTTTAGCTTATCTCTTATTTTTAAAGATGTCATCAATCCACGGATAATCCAGGATTGTTTAGCTCCGCAATTTTTAGTAATAGTTCTTTCTGTCTTGTGTACAATTTCACCCATTTTTATCATGAAATTATCAACCATTTTTGGTACACTCTCCTTCCCCACAATGCCATCCCAAGTTTCTGTCCGCAAACATTCAAGAAACTTTGTGTCATCAACTACACGTAGCTTAGTGAACTATCCAAGTGCATTGTCAGCCGCCCGCACACTCCCTGTCCCATCAGATACACCCGGGAAATCTAGAATCAAGGACACCGAATAATGGTCAGTTCTATCTGTCCGCAACACCCTAGAAGTTGCACTTATAGTCCCCTCGTTAATACCCTGATACACTCTCCCACTATACTTGCAGAATATGTGATCGATGCATGTCTGGTTTGTGCTAGTAATTCTAGTCGGCAAGTTTACGTAAGATATATATCCATTTTTTCTAGAATATTATTGTATTGGAGTCCTATACTGTTTATACCACTCAGAATGTATATATTTAAATCACCAACTACAATGTCAACGTCGCTCTTCTGCCTTCTCTCGATGAAACTGCCCAAGTCCCCCAAAAATACATTTTTACTGCTAGATGGTGGCCGGTATACACCAATGATTGCTATACCGTATATTGAAGTTACTTTGCCCCAGAGAGTCACTTTGCCTACGCAACTGAAATATTTTAAAATATACAAATTTGCAACAATGGCAACGCCGATTTAATCGCGTGAAGTGAAGCTGTAAACCGAGATATTTCAGTTGTTGACTAGCGCTGATGCGAGCTTGATGTGACGTGTCTGAACGTAACAGTAGCCATGTAAGTATTTACCTAAAATTGCATACTTCAATGATGGTGAAATGCTAACGGACCTAGAAGAGAATTGAAACATTGTTTTGTCGCTTTAAGTCTACCATGTCGGATATTATACGCCTGGGCCTCAATATACCAAAAATTACGCTGATATTGCTATATTTTTGTGTGTTATATGATTTTTTTTTTGTTAAATAACCTCCACATTGGGGTGACTTTACCCAACGGTTTATTTTGAAACAATTTTTGAAATAATTACATTTTTGTTAATTTTGTTATATGAGGCGATATTGCTGTATCTGCACTCTTTCATTGCAGATATATTCATTATGCCAAGAAATTATGTCAGAAAAGTTGGGTGTAGAAGGTACAAAGACTACACAGAAGATGACTTTGGTAAAGCTGTTCAAGCTGTGAAGTGAGGTCTATCCTATCAAGAGGCCGCGGACAATTTTCGTGTTCCGAAAAAAAAACAGTTTGGCATCGACAGAAACATATGGGATCCGTCGGTGGACAAACAGCGCTCACCGAAATTGAGGAACGTCATTTTGTCGATTTATTAACTGCAAGTGCTGAGTTCGGAGCACCTCTAACCAAATTTGGTTTGAAAATGATCATTAAAAGTTATTTGGAAAAGCAAGGCAAACGCATAAAACAGTTTCAAGACGGTACTACATCAGGAAACGATTGGTGCTATTCCTTTATCAACAGACACAGTGCTAGACTATCACAGCGTGCGTGCCAAAATATTAAGTATGTCCGTGCTCAAAAAAGTGAGGAGAAACTTCGAACCTACTTCCAAAATCTTTCTGACAGTATCTCTGATGTTCCATCTGAGAATATCCTTAATTATGACGAAACTAACCTCACAGACGATCCTGGGGCTAGGAAGTGCATTTTTCGTCGTGCGATGAAGTATCCAGAACGAATGATGAATTTTTCTAAGTCATCAGTTTCCATTATATTTTGTGCGACAGGTGCTGGTGAAATACTTAATCTATATGTCGTGTACAAAGCTGAACGGTTGTATTACCGATGGTTAATTGGTGATCGAAAAGGTATTAAATTCAACAGAACAAAGCCGAGTTGGTTTGACTCTGTTTGTATTTTGGACTGGTTTGAGATGGTAGCAATTCCATGGAGACGTACAAGGTCAGGTCCCAAAGTTAATATAGGGAATAATTTATCATCACATCTCAATATTGAAGTTCTTAGGTCCTGCCAACGTAATAATATTATATTCGTTTTCCTACCTCCACATTCAACTCACCTTACTCAACCACTGGATGTGTGATATTTCAAATCCCTCAAAACTTGTTGGAGAGATATAATAACAGACTACAAAACAAGAAATCCAAGAGAGAGCTGTGTCAATAAAACATCATTTCCTTCGTTGTTGAAGATTCTGATGGACAAAATCCAAATAAATCAAGAAGTGACCATTAAGAATGCTTTTAGGGCAACAGGAATCATTCCGCTAGATCCTCAACAAGTTCTTAAAAGGCTCCCACAACAAAAGTTGGAAGAAAATGTTAAAGATCAAATTGGCAACGCGGTGCTGGATTATTTGAAGGAAATTAGAAGTCCCAGATCCTCTACAATCGCATCTAGAGGAAGGAAAAAAATGCTCAAAGTTACTGCTGGAAAGTCTGTGTCCTTTGAAGAATTATTCCCAGAAGTAAACCCAGAAAATGACATGAATGTGTCAGATAATATAATAGAAACAGTAGATCCAGAACTTTGAGAAGACGAAGACCAAACAGAAGTAGGCGACCAAAACGGAATTTCAAACTATCTATAGACGCCAAGAATTAACGATTTTGTTGTAGTTCAATTTGTGACCAAGAAAACTCTCAAACACTACATTGGAGTTGTGTTAGCTATCTTTGACGATGAATACAACATAAAATTCATGAGAAAATTTAAGCCAAATGAAAATTTATTTACATTCCCTCAGGTAGACGATATTTCTCTAACCAAAGAAGAGGACATTGTTGAGGTTTTGGGAGCACCAACTGCATATCGAAGAGGAATTCAGAAATTCAGCTGTGATCTTAGTGCCTATAAACTTTAGTTGGATAAGTTAATACATTTTGCTCTGATTTTAGAATATACAAAGTTCAGTACACATTCGAACGCGTAGAAAGTTGTTTATTTTTTTATATGTTAGCAATTTTTTTCTGTGGGTGTATTAGCCTAGAAAGTATTGTCCTTTATATGTATTGATTATAAAAAACAAATGATCTCTAAGAATGTTCCTTTTAGTTTTCTTGTTCAGAATATTTATTTTGGTTAAAATTATGTTAATATTTTCCTAGCGAGTATTTAGTGGCTTTTTAACGTGCCTGTGCATTTAAAAAACTCCTATTTGTTGATCATATCTTTTGCTAAAGCAAGATGCACTGAAATAAATATAATAGTTATATACTTGTGTTTTTGTTTGGTCATCTCAAGCACTTCTTCCATGTGGAAATTTTTTGTGGCTTCTAGGCGGGCAAAGTAACCGTTGTACCGGCACAACAGTGGGCAAAGTAACACTTTTTACGAGTAACTTTGCCAGGCCGTTAAAAAAATTAATAGAAAATAAGCTTGAATGGCCAGACAACTGCAAATAAGTCTACGAGTAGCCTGAAGTGAGATATACCACATATCGTCAGCGTTGTAAGATATTGTCTTTGGTTTGGAAGTTATTCAAAAATATATGACAAAATCGTGGCAAAGTAACCCCAAGATACGGTACTCTTTCCCAGTTTGTTAAGACGTGCACTTACAAGACATATTTCCGTGAGTTTGGTTACCGTCAATTGAGCTCCGTATATTTTCTTAACGTACATTATACACCCATCATTTTGATTTAAAAAACCCTGACTATATACCAAATCATAACCCTCTATCAGATACAGCTGTACATCTGGAACCTTCCAAGTTTCACTCAATATCAGACAATCAACATTCCTTTCACCAAGAGCCTTCAGTAAAATATGCAGCTCGTCTAAGTTTATCCTGATACTTCTTATATTCATGTGGAGGACTGAAAAGGAGGAGCCAGAAACATTATAAACCTTGCTAAACTTGTCTGCATGGATATACTCTGACGCTCCAACAAAACTATGGGAAGCTAACAAATCCAAACAGCCATCAATATCCTCCATTTAAAATGCCCAAAATTTAGCCTCAGGAGTAACACTATCTATGTCTATACTAGTAACACTTACAAAACTAAGCTTCTAAATCTAAAAAAACAGTTTTCTCCTTACTCTAGCACAGTAAAAATACGTATATAACACAATGATACCAGTCAAAGTTAACAAAAACTAAAGATCACAACTGTGATATAGTAAATTATATTTAAGTAATGACAAGTAAACGTGTGCGCAGACACGCGCAGAGCGAAAAGAAAGCAATGGCGTCGAAGTAAAAATTGTAATCGGTTGCAGTGTTTAAGTTGTTGTTTCAATTAATAAATAAAGCATCTAAATATAATGTATGTATTACTTATGTAGTAGTGAAAATACATCACAGTGGCGACGAGGTGTTTTAAAAAGAAGTGCACTAGAAAGTTTTCAAATTAAGATTTTTCTTTGGCACGACGTAAAGGAACCCTAAAATGGCCGACAAAAATTTCGTACACTGGTCATATTCAAGAGTTCGTTCCAGCACAATTAGACTGGTCAGTATATAAACGATGGTTGCAAAACTATTTCTCAGCTAATGAAATTAAGAACGAGGATCCCAAACGAGCCATATTGCTTAGTTTGTTAGATGAAGATGCTTATAAACTAATTTTCAACATGCGTTTACCAGCAGAACCGGAGGAGAAATCATACAGTGAGATAGTTCAATTAATGGATAGTCATTTTAAGCCAGTTGTATCGGTGTTTGCTTGCCGAGAGAAATTTTTTGAAGCTAGGAAATCTACACAGGAATCGCCGAAAGAATTTGCAGCACGGCTACGAAGTTTAGTAGCGGTTTGTCAATTTGAGGGCAAGGAGGAGATTGAAAAGGCTTTAGTGAACCGTTTTATTATTGGTTATGAAGATGGTAGTATGAAAGATAGGTTATACGAGGAAAAGAAATCAACGACTTTCGAGAAGGTAGTGGAAATTGCGTCGTCTAAAGCAGTGTCGCAGTCATATGGTCATGCAGCTGGAAGTGTGATTAAGAGGGAACCTGAAATTCATTTCACAAGGTCACAGTCAAGACGATATGGATATGGGCAGCCGCATCATTCCGCACATGCGTCTTTTTCACGTGGCGGCTTTAGCAGAGTTTCTCCACCAGGTGAACCAGCGAAGGTCAAATGCGCCGTGTGTGGACGCAAAAACCATACCACAGATAAGTGTTCTTTTAAAAATTGTTTTTGTTATGAATGAAATAAAAAGGGTCATTTAGCACCTATGTGCACAAATAAAAAACAAGTAAATAAAACGAAAAGATCACATGATAATAAAAATAATTCTAGCAGAAATAATACTCAAAATTTCTTAGAATCTGATGCTGCACTATATAATCTTAGTTGTAGATAACTAGCTCCGCTGGTAATTGATTTAATTATTGAAAACTGTGCATATTCATTTAGTTTAGATACGGGGGCTAGTTATAGTGTAATATCAGAGGCATTTTATTTGCAACATTTTACAAATAAAATCTTGCCACCAACAGATAAAATTTTTAGTTTGTATCATGGAGATAAAATTGTACCATTAGGATACATTGAATGTCATGTAACTTATCACAATAAGTCATGTAATTTATGTCTACATGTAATTAAGAATGGGGGACCGCCATTATTGGGACGTGATTTTTTTAGTCTGTTTGATTTAAGCATTTCAAATTTAAATTTTATGAATGTACCTAAAGATCTACAATTTATATTTGATAAATATGCATGTTTATTTTCCCCGGGATTAGGAACATTTACAAAAGGTGTTATGGCAATGAAATTAAAATCTGAAAATGTCACACCAAAATTTTTTAGAGCACGGCCTTTGCCATTTGCAATTAAAGAAAAAGTTGAGAATGAATTAGAAAGGTTAAACAAACTAGGGATTATAGAACCTATAGAGTATTCTCAATGGGGTACACCCAAAGTCCCAGTTTAAAAAAAGGATGGTTCGGTAAGGATATGTGGGGACTTTAAAGTTACACTTAACCCTTTTATTGAAATAGATCCTTTTCCGTTACCTAGAATTGAAGATTTGTTTGTTAAATTACAAGGAGGAGTTTATTTTACTATGTTGGATCTATCTAATGCATACCAACAAATTTGTTTAGATGAAAAATCAAAGGAACTGGTAACGATCTCAACACATAAAGGTTTATTCAGGTATAACCAGGCACCTTTTGGTATAGCCAGTATTCCTGGAAAATTTCAAAAGATTTTGGGAACATTATTACAGGGTTTAGATGGTGTTGTTTGTTTCCTGGACGACATACTAGTTACTGGCAGAAGTCGAATAGAACATATTGCTAGGTTAGAAGCAGTTTTGAGTCGTTTACAAAAAGCAGGTTTAAAACTTTCTATAAATAAATGTAATTTTTTTCAACCTAAGATTTCATATTTAGGATATGACATTGATAAGGAAGGTTTGCACACTTCGGAAACCAAAATTTTGGCAATCAATAATGCACCCGTTCCTACCAATGTAACAGCACTTAAATCATTTATTGGGTTAGTTAATTATTACGGAAAATTTGTACCTAACCTTGCAGACATTTTACACCCCATGTACAATTTATTAAAAGCAAATACAAAATGGGAATGGTCATTGTCATGTGACCAAGGTTTTTAAAAAATCAAACAACTGTTAACTTCAGCGGATATTCTAGTCCACTATAACCCCAATTTGCCATTGTGTTTGACCACAGACGCAAGTGATTTTGTAATATCTGCGGTGCTATCGCATATAATGGGAGATGGTAATGAAAGATCTATTGCGTATGCGTCGCGGACTTTGTCTACTGCAGAGCGTAAATATTGTCAAATAGAAAAAGAGGGTTTATCTATAATTTTTGGACTGTGCAAATTTCATACATATCTATATGCTAGAAAGTTCACACTGTTTACTGATAACAAGCCACTCTCTTACATTTTTCACCCACAGAAAAATATACCCCAGTTTTCAGCAAATCGTTTGCGTAGGTGGGCCGTAATACTGTCAAATTACCAGTATGATATTAAATTTATCAGGTCAGAACTAAATCGCGCGGATTCGTTATCTCGTTTATCTTTACCTTTTGAGGAAGGTTGTTGGGCTGATGTAGATATTAATTTTTTGAGTTATTTTTCTGAAAATGATGATTTTTCGATTAATTTTCATGAAATTAGAAAAGCGACCTTAAGTGATAAGATTTTATCACAAATTTTAAGGTATGTAAATGAGGGTTGGCCTAGAAAGTTGAGGATGATTATAAATCTTACTTAAAAATTAAAAACGAGTTAAGTGTAGAATCAGAATGTTTGCTTTGGAATAATCGAATTATTATTCCAACTATTTTAAGAGAAGCTTTAATGCAACAATTGCATAATACCATATGGGCATAGTAAAGATGAAAAGCTTGGCACGATCATATTTTTGGTGGCCAGGTTTAGATAAAAACATAGAAAAAATTTGTCAGAATTGTGAAAATTGTTTACTACATAAAAAAGCACCCAATAAAGCAATTTTGGTAAATTGGCCATGGCCTAGTAAACCATGGTATCGTTTACATTTAGATTTTATGGGTCTGATTTTCAATAAACAATTTTTAGTTATTGTAGATGCACATAGTAAGTGGATCGAAGTTTTCCCAATGCATTCTATAACCTCAAGTTTGACGATAGAAATTTTAAGAGCTTGTTTTGCACGGTTTGGTTTGCCAAGACAAGTTTTGACAGATAACGGTACATCCTTTTGTTCTGAACAATTTGAAAAATTCTTATTGCAAAATAACATTCAACATATTACGCCACCGCCGTTTCACCCGTCATCGAATGGGGCGGCAGAGAATTCAGTCAAAACTATAAAGTATGCATTAAAAAACGCACTGGGAAAAAGTAAACATTTAAATTTAAATAAAGATTTGAATAATTTTCTTTTAGACTACCGTAATACACCTCACTGCACTACAAAGTGTAGTCCGGCTAGTTTAATGTTTGGTCGAAAGCTACGAACACGTTTTGATGTATTATTGCCACAAAATAGTGTAGATATAAAAAATCAAGTCCAAATAATGCAAAACAGACAGAAAAGGTATTATAAGGGCAGAAGATATATAGAATTTGTTAATGGTGAGTCCGTTACAGTAAAAAACTATACAAACCTGGATTAAGGCTGTTATTTTTAGAAGATTTTTAGAAGAATAGGCAAAACTACTTATATAGTAAAAGTTCCAGAACTAAATAATGTTTAATGGAAACGTCATTTGAATCAAATTTAAAAAATTCATTTTACTGAATCTAAGTTACCGGATAGTATAAATAAAGAAGATAATGGGACAACAATTTCAAATGTAAGTGTTCCCGCCACTTTTTCTAAAAATATAGAAACCGAAAACACAGAAACATTAGTTTTAAATAGACCCAGACGTAATGTGAAACCACCCCAACGTCTGGAATATAATTAATTATGTATGTATATATTTATTTTTCTTTAAAGACATATTCAATTTCTTTTAAGGGGAGAGATATGTGATATAGTGAATTATATTTAAGTAATGACAAGTAAACGTATGCGCAGACACGCGCAGAGCGAAAAGAAAGCAATGGCGTCGAAGTAAAAAATTGTAATCGGTTGCAGTGTTTAAGTTGTTGTTTCAATTAATAAATAAAGCATCTAAATATAATGTATGTATTACTTATGTAGTAGTGAAAACACATTACAACAACAAATATTAATCAGCATTGTAAAAGTCCCGTCAGAAACAGGATATATCAATAATTAAAAGCCGCTCAACAGCAACAATGCACAACAATAACAACAACAGGTATAATTAACTAATAGCAGAACAAACTTACTATCCAACAAAATACTACTGTACTCAGAATCGTTCAGTCAGGTCACCAGCACAGAAACAAAAGTGGCCTGTCTACCTCCTCACTCGTGATGTTGGGGTCGTGTTTTGAAGCCTTCTGTCCGTGCGCCTTGTCAGAGGTCTATCCTTAGAACCGTTCACTCCTTGTTTTCTAGACCTTTCTACAACTGCTCTAACCTGCTGCTTAACTGCCAATATGCTCCCAGTATCCTCACCGCCAATGACTCCAGACACACATAAGCTGGTACCCTTGTTGACCTCTCCTCTAGAACGGCCTCTTCTGTCTCGGGTTCCACATCCAATATGTCGTCTCGCAAGTCGCCTGCCAGATAAGCTACATCCCCCCACACACAATTTAGGACCCCTTATATAAGCTTTTAGGCCTTTGGATCTGGCAGACTTTAAATACCTGGTTAAAACTTTTCTATCCGCCTGTTCCTTTAACGTCATATCATCCGATATAAAAATATTTCTTCCTTTTAGTTTATGAGTTCCTCCAAAAACTCTGCTTTTCGTGACGAAAGCCCAAAACTCGACAGCTCTTTCCAACTCAGTAGACGTCATTCAATTTCGATGGTGATAACTCCAAATCAAGTAAATCATTCAGCTTTGAAACTGTATAATCAACAAGATTTGACCCGTAATGCTGTGCTGTTATTCCATAAACAACAATATTGTTTCTCTTAAGTTTTTTCCAAATATTCATTTCGATTCTCCAGGTCTGTATATTTGTTTTTCGACACTTTCAATTCATTAGTAACCTCCATAAACATCTAAAACAAACACTCATTTTCTCTTTTAATCTCACTCTTTATCTTCACAGTCAAATTATGCACCGTTTGAGTTATAAAGTCTTTCATTTTTTTCTGCAAAGAGTCAACCTGTGAGTTCAAAATATCTGGCATAATCGCGTGCGGCTAATTTATATAAAATTGAGATATTAAATTGTCTTATCACTGACTGATAACTTCGGCTCTTGTAAAAGATGAATTTCAATCACCAAGAAACTACAAACAAATGGAATTTTCCAGGCTATTAAAAGTTTGATCGATATAATTTCCAAACTATTCCAACGAAAGTCCTTTCACACTACGGGTTAAACAGAAACGGGATTTTAACACAATGTATTTTTGGGTTTTAGTCCGCAACACACCGAAGCACTTATCATCACAACAACATACAACAATATGAAAATAAAGAGATATTGTGTCACTCTTTCCACAACCAAACATTCGACTGATATAATTATACTAGCCTGCGCGTTGTGTATAATAAACTTAGTGCGTTTGTTTATGTTTTTAAACGTGGCGTTTACACCTTCGATTGCTATATTAGTCTCTTTCAAGGAAATACCTAATTTCCTGCATAAAAGACTCGAAATAAATGAGCTCTGAGATGCATTATCTAGCAAAGCTCTGAGATGCATTATCTAGCAAGGCTCTGCATTTGTGTAAATGTCCGAATTTATCAGGAACAAAGATTAGCGCAGTAGATAATAGAACATGCTGCTTGTTATTTTGAACAGTATGAGTAACGGTTTTGTCCGAGTTATGTTCATCCCGCGTTTTGACGTGAATCACATTGTCGCTATGTGACATGTTCTGTACATTATCTCGATGTAATAATGTGTGATGTAATTTTTTTTTACAGTGTTCACATTTACTATTACTTTTACATTTTCTTATAGTATGGATAGATCGAAAACAATTGATGCACAATCTTAACTGTTTAGTGGTATTAAATCGTTCAATCACGTTTTGTTCTATAAATTCGTCACATTGCGATATAGCGTGCGTAGCCTTGCAAATCGAACAGGTTTTGTCACAAGTATTTGTGTTAAGTAACGCAACGAGCGTTTAGCATAGGGTTTTTCGATGCCATTTTAATCATTTTCATTTATTTTAGTTGAACGCATGGTTGAATTTAAGGACATGTTATTCATATCTTCTAATGAATCTAATAATTGACACCGTTTTTTCTAAGAACTTAAAAAATCGTCAAACTTAGCCAGGTCTGTATTTAAAGTGGCTTCAAAGTCCTTTTTTGTTACGTAATCTAATTTAGATGACAATATTGGAATAATAATGGCATCCCACTGATCAACTGGCAATTTCAAGGCCTTTAATGCTTTAATATTCACAATTATATCGTCTAAGAAATTCAAGGATGGCATGCGAAGCTTTCGGAAGCGTATTTAAATTGATTAGATGGCACACGTGCTTCTAAACAATAAGCCTTTTATTATCGTAACGTTTCACTAGAGTTTCAAATGCAATCTTATAGTTTCCATTGCTTAAGGCTAATGACTATTGTCTTTGCCGCATCGTCCCTAACGCATGATTTCAAGTAGTGCAATTTTTCTATATCGTTTAGGTCTTGGTTTTTGCGAATAAAGCTTTTAAAGGTATCGTAGAATGCAACCCATGTCGATAAACTTCCTTTAAAAGAGAGCAAGTTTATTGTAGGCAATTGTATTTTTGTCAAAGCGATGTCATTCGGCATAGAATAGTTTATTATTTTTGAAAAAAATAGAGGCTATTAAGGTTGACCCGTGGTTGAAAAATAAGTATAAAGATGTCAAGAACTTTGGTAAATGGAGGTAACAATAGAGCAATTGAGAGGAGGAAGTTAAAGTAAGAAATATTTTCCATTTAGAATGTCAAAATTTGAAGTATAGTGAACTTGGTCCACAATTGCCAATGATTTTTTGGATGAACCCGTTAAATTTTGTAAAAACACAGCACAAGTCATAGACTTATTGTGTACTGCATATTGTATAATTTAATTGAATAAACAACAACAATAATAATAATAATAATAATAATAATAATAATAATAATAATAATAATAATAATAATAATAATAATAATAATAATAATAATAATAATAATAATAATAATAATAATAATAATAATAATAATAATAGACACCCCAGCGCCGGCAACGGGATGCTTGTCACCTGTCTTACCTGTGCTGTTCCACTTTCTAACAAAGCGTTCAAGCATGCTACCGCTTCGAAATACTTGTCCACAGAATCACGTTCTTTTTCATGTTTTTTAGCGTTTTTTGAATCTAATATTTTGATTTCTGTTAGTAAGTGAGAATAATCTTGATAGAGTTCCTGCAATCGACTCGCCCGCGCTTTAATTTTAGCGATATCGCTGTCGTTTCTATCGAAATTGGTTACAAATGAGATTAACTTTTCTAATTAATTTTGCAAAATAGCTACATTAGCGCGGTGTTAATGAAGCTATTTCCTCAGACGACATGTTTGACTTATGTTAGCTATTAACGAAGGTATTGTCGACAAACTCACAGATGGTTTAAAACAATAAGTGGGATATTTTACATAAAAGAGGAATATGGAGAAACCACTTACATAATGTGTTGTTGCTGTTGATTCTGTTGCTACTTGTTGATCACTTTATTCTGCTCCTCGTGCTACCACGTGATTACAAAGCGTTGAAGTTGATAACTACACCCCGCGTACTATCACGTGTTTACAAAGTATAAAGTTGACAACTACACTGTCGAAAAACTAACTAATCCGGTTCGAATTGACCAAAATGTTGATTATTGGTTACTAGTGGACTGTATTTTGTTTAATGGTGGTTTCGTTGAAGTTCAAAACAGATAAAGTTAAACTTAACAATACTATCTTTATTATCTACACAAAGGAGACTATACAATGGACCGACGGACACGTCTGGTCGCTTCGAGATCAACATACAAATAGTCAGAGGCAACCCCTTAGATCTTTCAGTTACAATTTTATGTCAGGGGTGCCACCGTTCGACAATTTGGGGTATTTTTGTGCAATATTGATAGTTATATACGACTGTGGTGCCTCTGCTTAAATTAGCTAGTAACTACAAAATTAAAACATTATATACAATTCTGGCGGGAACCGACAATATATATATATATATATATATATATATATATATATATATATATATATATATATATATATATATATATATATATATATATATAGGAATATCTTAAAGTAAATTATTGTCTAATGATCACAATTTGAAGTCTGCCAAATTAGAAAAGTGTCATTGTCAAGAAATTTCGAGTATCAACGTTTGGATAAAAACTTACTCAATTGCGCTGTTTGCAAGCACAAGTAGAATACTTATTTGTAAGGCGCTTAAGTTTTAATTTAATGTGTGAGGACCTCTGTGTGTGTGTGTGTGTGAACTCTGTGAATATCGGCAAATTATGTGGTTAAAATTTGAGTAAAAGATTCGTATTTTTGTCAAATTATATATCAGAACAAGGTTTATTATCCTACGGAAAAAAAGTTAGCTTAGGTTGTTATTGTAACCAGAAAATGACTTTAAAAGTAATTGAAATGTAAATCATTCTACAGGGGGTAAAAAACACTGTGATATCTGGAGATAACTTTATTTATTAATAAATATATTCACCCCGAATGCCTTTTTGAAGACACACTACAAAGTTGGTGAAGGATGTCCCATAGTGAGATAAAGAATGCAGAAATTTTCAGTGCTATAACAGCTTTGCAGGAAAAATTTATATGTATGGAAAAAACTTGCTCGGTGAACTCTCACATTACCGTGAAAAAGTTTTACATTTAGAAGAAGAAAATAAATATCTCTGTAATAAGTTAGAGTTTCTGGATAAAAGAAACGGAAGAAATAACCTTTTAATATTTGGGATTGATAAGATAGAATATAACAAAGTAGAGCTTGTTCCTTTTGCTATAGGAAAGTCAAGAAGTAAGCTTCAAATTGAACTGGAAATCAATGATATTAACGCCGTTTATACTATAGGGCTTAACTCTCAAAGTAATCTGAAGCTTATCATAGTAGAGCTGACATCACTTTTAAAGAAATTAGAAATCCTGGGAAATACTAATAAGCTAAAAGGTACTCACATAAATATCGTGAATGAATTAGCACTTCAGGAACGAATAGAAAATTACAAATTGAACAAGCATTTTAGGTTGGCAAAGAGCAAGGAACCGAACGCTTATATTAAAGGAAAGAGACTGTATATAAACAATAAGCAATACGTCGATCAGTATCTTGACGATTTAGAGAGTGATATTGGGGTAGACAACGAAGATGGACCAGTGATCAACAGCGCACCGAATACTCCAATCAAGGATGCGGACATAAAACAGGCTTCCTTGCCATAAAAAAAGTCAAAAAGTAAGGTGGTGCTGTCTAGGCAGCTGTCACATCAGGCCACATTAGGTGGTAAAACTCAGGAACCATACAGTGAAAAATTTGCAGGCGAAAGTTGTATAGACCGCTGATAACTGGAATCTCTCAGAGTAATAGAAAGCGATGCAAAGCGTCACTTTCTACGAGTGAAACAAAGAATAACGTTAGGGTTCCATGGAAAAATACGCCTGTGATCACTAGGCCGGGTATCAAGAAAAAGTAGATTTATTTTGTGCTGAGCAGTGTAAACATAGGTATTTTTGATTTTTCATTTGTGTATAGGTTTCGTGATCAGAGGTCGTTAACTTTGCTTCTCTGTATAAGCGTACGCCAGTGACAATTCAATTTGTTTTTGTGTGTTTTTGTTGCATTCAATAGTTTGCTAGCATGCAACGAAAAAAACATGTTAGGGACATATTTTTCAAATCCTAGACGGTTTTGTATCATATTAGACAAGACAGATCCTTATTAACCATTTAAATTGTGTTTCATTTGTTTAAATTGCAAATATGTTGTTACTGTACTTGATACGCGAGAATGAATGTGTGAGAGGTATATATGCATGTGTACGTGTGGATGTGCTCAAGCTTTCGTTTCATAGAATGCATATGTCGTGTTTAATTCGACTAGCGTTTATCATCAGATCTATTTTAATTGTATATATTTATTGGTTTTAACTACTTGACTCGTGGGCATTTATAAACGTGTTGTGCAGGTGAAAACGAGAGCTTTATGTATGAGAAAGGGTGTGTTAGTATATTTTATCATGTAACAAAATGTAATTTCTGTTATCAATTTGTATAATATGTTTTCATTTTATATTTTATCTTTACAAAATTTTTTGTCCACGTTTCGTTCAGTTGTTTTAGGATTTACAGTTATCATATGTACCTGTGTATATTTCTTTATCAATGGACCACTATGTTCGCGATTTTTCGCTTCCGGTTTGCAATACGACCATGTTCAATGCAAACATTTTTTAGAGCAAACAGATTAAAATTCTTTCATAATAACATAAGAAGCATTTGTAATCACTTTGAGGAGTTGCAGGTTGCGTTGTCTCAAATGTCGTGGAGTTTTGATGTGATTGTTCTGACTGAGTTCAAACTAATTCAAGATGGAGGGATATAACATTTTATATAGCGGAGGGGTGTACAATAGGTGTCTTGGTATAGACAAAAAGTACAATGAAATATTCACATAATATAGTCGCTTTAGCAGAGTGTCGAGCTGTTGAACTATTACTTCGAATGGGTAGTGAATATGTTACCATTACTGCTATCTATAGATCACCGGCCACGTGTTTGTCTTCCTTAATCGATGTTTTTAGAGACTGATATAGCTGAAAATGGAAAGGGTTAGTAAAGACCATCACATCATGGTGGGAGATTTGAATATTGATATCCTTTCCGAAAACAAGTCCAGCAGTCAGGAATAGCTTAACATACTTGCTGAGCACAGGTTTGTTAATACAGTAGACAAACACACGAGGATACAACTCCGCTTCTTGCATTGATCACCTCTTTGTGATTTCCAAGTCGCAGTGCGCTGTTTTGAGCGCAGTTTACCACACTTCTATCACCGACCACTTTTATATATTATTAGATCCACTGAATCCCGAAAAAGAAGTTGAAACCGATAAACTGGGGGTAAAATGTTACATAGATTATGATAGGGCACGCAGAAAACTAGAGAATACAGATTGGGATAGGATTTGTGGTTCTGAAAACTTGACCATTGCTGTGGAAAACTTTGTGAAGTTTCCTAAATCAAAGCAAAGGGGGAAAGGTGTACTGTTAGAATTAATATAAAAAACAAGAATAGTCCGAGGAAATCTTGGATAACACAGGGTATAGTTAAGTCGATAAGCACAAAAGATCGCTTATACCGAACAATGAGACAAAACCCTAGTGATGAAGATAAGAAACTACAGTTTGCGCAATATAGAAATAGTTTAAACGAGATCATTAAGTGCGCAAAAGCAAACTTTTTCAAAAAACAAATATGTCTCCATCCCAATTCATCGAAAAAGCTTTGGGAGGCGGTAAATCGGCTAACTAGAGGATAGAGAAAGGATCCTGCCAGAAATATTCACCTTTGGGGTGATAACTCACTAAATAACTCCAACCCAACGCATTCAAAAAATAATTTTTATCGGTTGGGAGAGCATTGCCACAAAAAATGCCTTCATCAGGAGACAGTCTTAAGGTAGATATGAAGCCATACAGCATTTTTCTAACACCTGAATTTGAGTCCGAGGTCATTGAATGTATAATGCGTATAAAAGTAAAAAAAAGTGCCTGGGTTAGACTCAATCACTGTGGAGAATTTAAGAGAAATCGCGTGTGTCGTCGCAGCTCTACTGACTATTTTGATCAACAGGTGCATAGAACTTAGTATTTTTCCAGTCATTCTAAAAAAGACTGTAATAAAACCATATTTAAAAGAGGAAATAGTCACGAAATGCCTAATTATAGACCGGTATCATTATTATCGAATGTTGCCAAGTTTTCGAAAAAACTATATGTCAAAAAATAACAAACTACCTAAAAGAACATAACATCTTGGCAGAATCGCAGTTTGGATTCTGGGAAGGTCTGTCTACACAGAATGCATTAAATACTCTAACTATAGGAATTTATTCTGCTCTTGATAAGCAAAGACAAAGTATTTGCATCTTTCTAGATGTTTAGAAGGCTTTCAATGCTGTGGATCATAAAATTCTTGTCAGAAAATTAGATTCATTGATTGTTGTTGCCCTTACTTGGTGAAACTTGTCCATACTACATACAGACTTGGAGACTACTTCTCTGGCTTCACTGTTGGTTTTCTTTTTTGTAGGTGAAGGACATAGCCAGCGCGTAATATAACTGGAGCAAGTGGCTCTTACGAATTCTGGATGTTCTAGGATGTTCTTCAACGTTTCTGTGACTATAGTTTCACTGCTTGACAGCATTCTCAGACAGATAAAATTTGAATTAGTACGAAATCATGACAACTACAAATAAAGATCTGTTGCTATGTTATGATATGACGTTTTGATCAAAAAATGTATCAAATTGAAAATAAAATGAAACACAGATGACAGATGAGGCTTTCAAAATGTCTATGTGATGTATATCAATATTTAACATAAAAATAGAACTAGCCCATAATAACTATGATAACAGTTACAACAATAAAATAACTAAACAATAACAGTATAAAAGCAGTCTCTATACTACGAAAATATCGACATATATCAACTCATTATCTTATTACAACTTTTTTGAAAGAATAGTTAAATTTATTTTCTTTGACTTAGTTAATTAGAAAGAAGAATAACCAAGAAAGGGGAATTTATTAAATCAGGTTGCTCGTTTAAAACAAGATAGTTATTGTCGCGTGTGTGCTTTTTGACTTCTAAAGCTTCAAAAAAGTCTAGTTTACGTTTGTCATTATAAAAATGTAGTGGTTGTATGCGGTTATTTACTGTAGGTCTATGTTCGGTATCAATAATATGTTTTGCAAATGTAGATTTGTCAGCGTGGTTATTTCTAAATGCAGAAATACGTTCTTTGTATCGCGTGTTAAAATTTCTAGAAGTTTGACCTATGTAGATTGCGTTACAATGTGTATAAGCTAATTTATAAACTCCAGCTTTTGTCAGGAAACAAGATTTTTCTTTCGCGTTAAATAACAAATCACGCGTCGTGTTGTAAGATTTAAAAGCTACCTTTGTATTTGTACAGGTATTTAAAATTTTTGAAATATTTTCTGAAATGGTTCCAAAATAAGTTATCGAAACGTATCTGTTCAGAGAACAATAAGGTGTGCAGAAGGGCAGTCGCAGGCGTGGAAATATAATTGTTAAGATCATTCAATTTATAATTAAAAGTTAGTTATAGGAAAATTTTCTGCAAGTAATGTAAATATTGCATATAGTAGTAGGTCACTAATGTATCAATAACATTGGTATTGAAATTATTACATATTTATCTAAATAATAAACAAGTTGAAATTGCAGCATACAATGAATGCTGACTGCTGCAATTATGTATGATGTAAACCAAGTAAAACTATAAGTAGTATTGTTTATAAACATTATCAAGGCTTCTAGTTTAGATTCTTAAGATGTAAAGACGCAAGATATTTTAGTTTACTTTCTTAAGATGTAAAGACGCGACACTTGTGATTTAATTATGTAGAGAGAAGTAGAGACTTTTCAATTAAGATTCAGTATGTAAAGATTTCGGCTTTAAAATTCATTCAGTTAATTTAGTTTGTAAGCATTGTTAAAGTTTAGTGATTTTATTAAAGTTTTATTACATCGTTACTAAGTCTACAAACGCCTAGTTCGACCAGTTATTCCCCAGTTATCCTCCGCTCCTTAAACATGGACCTTTGAAGCCAACAGTAGTTGAAGAACATGGTCCTTCGAAGCAACAGTGGTTGAAAAACATGTTCCTTCGACGAAAAAGTAACCAGTGCCATTGGAAATACAGTGCTCACTAAAAATCAATTATCCTTATCAAACATCCTTTAACCCAAGTCTCCAAATACCTTTTTTATTTTAGGTAAAAGTAATCAAGGACACAAGCGTCCAAATTAAAAGCAATCAAGGACACAAGCGTCCAAATTAAAAGCAATCAAGGACACAAGCGTCCAAATTAAAAGCAATCAAGGACACAAGCGTCCAAATTAAAAGCAATCAGGACAGAAGCGTCCGGGGCTGTACCAAGATAAGGTCAGTTCCAATAAAGCACCTACACAGGGTCAAATCAGGACAGAAGCGTCCAGGGCAGTACCAAAATAAGACGATTTCCAATAAAGCACCTATACAGGGTCAAATTCAAAAGAATCAAGGACACAAGCGTCCACGAAATGCATCAATACAGAGTTAAAGGCAAAATATAGGTTACAGGCGACCAATAAACCAAATCAAATAAAGAACTAGGCATCAGACAAGGTAACAAAACCACGAATTTTCATTAAATCAAATAAAATTAGGGAAGCATAATGGAGGAAGTTAATAATCTGGCAGCAGCACAGGAGGCAATAGGTAAATCAATGAACAATTTTGAAGCATTAGGGCCACTAGAACACCCTTACTATGAAACTAGATACTTTGAACAAATGGAAAAAGTACATAATGACATCAAAGAACTCACGAGACTCAAGAAAATACGGAAAGTCATGGTAAATCAATTTAAGCGAAAATTAGAAGAAGCAGAAATGATGAAAGATAACGATAGACTTGGCAAGTATGAAGTCATGATATAAATATTAGATATGCAATGTAAAAAACTAGAAGACAACATAATGGATATAAATAGAATAACAGAAACAGAAAATCTAGATGAAGCTCATTTGACGCTAAGCCAATGGTACAATAACGCCATGGTCAAGGTGAAAAGAGCAATTAAGAAACAAACACACCACGATTCAGGCGTTAGGTTTACAGCATTTAAACTGCCAAAAATACCAATTTTCACAGGCAAGTACAAGGAACGGACAGCATTCCAAGAGCGAGTCCAGAAGGCAATAGATTTAAATGTTAAGAAATTCTACACAAAAGCAGCGTCCAAAAGCAATCATGAAAAATTTTATTTAAAAGTTGAAGTTCCATTCGAAAACAAAGTACCAGAGGCAGAAGAAACCACAAACGAGCAAGAAAGATTTAATTTAAATTTAAGTAAAGAGATACCAGAAATAGAAGAAGCCAAAAACGAGCAAGAAATATTTAATTTAACTTTAAGTAAAGAGATGCCAGAAGTAGAAGAAGCCACAGACGAGCAAGAAAGATTTAATTTAAATTTAAGTAAAGAGGTACCAGAGATAGAAGAAGCCAAAGACGAGCAGGAAAGAGTTAATTTTAAAATTTATCCAGATAATCATATATCTAGAGCCGAATCAGCGGCGGAGAAAACAAATGTAAGTAGACAGAGCAATTTATTAATTTTTGAGACATCGATGATAAAAGTGAAAAAAGAGGTACAAGAAGTAGAACAAGCAGTAGTACAAATAGAAAAAAATCCAATAGAAACAAAGATAGAAAATGAAGATTTTTATATGGAGAATGTTCAATCTGGAACGGAACCAAAGCAACAAACAAAAGTAGTACAAACAGAACTCAACAAAATGTTCAAATTGGGTGGGTTCAATTTAAGAAAATGGTCCAGCAACGAATCTCAGATTATTGCCAAGCTGAAAATTCCCATATTATGGATGAATCAACCAAGGTGGGAAGAAACAGCGACCACATCAGAAGTAAGAATTAATGGTTTAACCGATGCTTCCAAGGAAGAAATAGCGAAACAGTTGATAGGTAAATTGAGAACAGTAAGAAGTACAATCACCCAGGTATTTGCACACACTGGGGTGGAGTATGGAGGTCAGATGCCGGGACGAGCTAAAATGGGCAGAGGCCACAAATTATACAAGGGCAATCCAGTAAAAAATGGGAGGCTCACCAACAAAACAAACCCAGCAATATTATTGGGACGCTGGAAGCATAGGTTCAAATGGAAGTTTAAGAAGAAGAGAGTACACGCAGGGCACATGGTAACAACCAAACAATGGCCGCTGCGTAGCCAAATCAAATCAAGGTTCAATGAAAAAACACTCCAAAACGACTCAGGGTCCGCGAGGCTGGATTTTGTGGAGTTGGAAGAGCTCTGCAAGCAAAGCAGAGCCAATTCTTCAAATCATCTGTACAGTTACTTCACAATGACAGAGGTAACAGACAAGGAACTCACAAGCAGTCATGGTAAAAAGCAGGGAAAGCAACCAGAAGACAAAATAGAGGGGATATACCAGAGGGAAGACAAAATTAAGTGTCCAATCCATCACCAGAAAGTCAAGTCGACAATCTGGAACCAACTTTACACTGGAAACTCATGGATGTTCATCAACCCTCGAGAATCCAGAATTGCAATAACATGTAAAAGCCAGATGGAAGAAGTTATGGTGAAACAGTATGGCAGAATATCCATCTCCCAAGACTGTATCCTCGAGACAAAATGGGCATATATTAGTAGATCGTTTAAATTATTATTACTTTTATTATCATCCTAGGGTTGTATACACATTAATATTGTTTTAATTATTATTATTCCGATTATCATCGTAGAGTTGTATACATAGTTATATTATATCTATTTGGTCATCTAATATATCAAATTCTACTGGATGTAATTTATAAGCAAGTTCTGAATGTATTACCTTGATATAAAGAAGCAAGCTATCACGAATTGAAAACCATTTCTTGGATTCGTCTTTCAGCCAGATGAAACTGGCTTTTCTAATAGCAATTTTTGATTGATTTTATGTTGCAGTAGTTGTTATGATTACGTACATGGATGACCTTCTTCCTTATGCACTCTTGGTTAAACCATGCATTCTTGGAAGCGTTCATATGCTTGATTTTCAATTTGTATAGTTGCACTAGTGTATGTGTGTTTAAGCTAGAATCCTGTGACGGATTGTAACTAGCTTAGGTATATCTTAATTAATATTTGCCTGCTTATAATATTTCTGCTTCCAACTTTGTAAGCTAGGAAAACAGCCATTATTCGGGAGTAAGTAATTAAAGCCTACTTAACACCCGAGAACTCTGCGGGATATAATAAATTTTGACCCCTGGCTATAGTTTTTCTTCTCCACTCGGCTACCCTAGGACAAGGCTGTTATGAAACAGTAATTTGTGGTGTTCTACGAGTGCATTAGCAAAAGTCCTCACGGGAATCTGACCCCGTCCTATTTAATAGGGAATAAAGATGGCGCCCGAGGATATGTAACTTAGAATATTTAGGTCACGCCCGAATGACGGATTGTCACCCTATCCGTCGGGCCTCTGCTTAGCCGGGGTATCACAAAAAGATATCGGCCCGAGCATGGACTTAGTTATGAAGTCCCGTAGGGATAGGATTTAAATATATCCTGTAATTTAAGACTAGTTGGTGTCCTGGAGGACTGGACCAACGGAAGGTCTTGCATAAGGGAACTCCTGCGTTCTGGGAGTGGGCTATTGAGTTCTGTATATTGGACGGATTTGTCCTGGTGTTTTAGCGACTTAGGTTCTGTTTTAGTCGGTTAGGAACTTAGCAGTCCTGGTTCTTGGATTGAGATATCCTGTTTTACGTGGATTGGTCCTGTATATTGGACGGAATTTTCCTGTTGTTTTATGGACATAGGTGTACTATGTTTTAGTTGGTTAGGGACTTAGGAGTCCTGGTTTCTGGATAAATATATCCTGGTTAGGAGGACTGAGGTGTCCTGTAGGGAAGGGTTTTCCCGTGCCCTGGATATTTGGCTGGGAAACTTCAGATATGGTTGAAGTTTTGTGCCGTGCCTGCGTTGTAGTATTTCATATACTGGGTGTTGCAGTGGATACTGTGATGTGTTAGCTGATACACTAACAGTTCTATATGAATACTGAGGAGAAAGGTGAAGGGGAAGTCGTTAAGGCAGAGCTGTCCCTAGACCCGGATGCATTTGATAGTCGTACCAGCTGGGTATATAAGCTGGAGGAAGGCGAGGTCGACGTTGATTTAGTCAAGTTTAGGTTGGTGTGCTCTGGTACAGTCAAGAGAAAACGCGACGTTTGGTTCAGTTTATAAAAGAGGGTCGATCGTCTCCGAACCCGTTAACTTTACAGAACCCCCCGGTGTTTACCAATACCATGGCGAAACCGGCTGTTGAAATTTCGAATGTATCCGGATGGAGCATTCGTTTTGATGGTAGGTCCGATCCGGAGACCTTCATGGAGAGGCTAGAGGAAATGAGATCACTGTATAACTTAACTCCGGAGAGTCTGTTCCGTGTCTTGCCACTGCTGCTAGAAGGCAGGTGCCTGTTATGGTACCGGAATTATAAGACATCGTGGTTAACCTGAGAGGACTTTGTGAATACCTTTCAAAAGTTATATTTTCCCAGGGATTACTATATTAACCTGGAAGCAAAGGTGGCTCGCAGGTTGCACCGCAAAGACGAAAGTGTGTAGCAGTATATAACGGATATACGTACCCTTATTCGTCGACATGGGAAAATGGCTGAATAACAGGAACTGTCGTGGCTTTATAGGAACTTGCCTGAGTTTAAGCAAATGCTATGACAAGCAGATTTTATGACTGTGGAAGCTTTTGTAGAGTGCCATTACCGTCGAAGAAGTTCCGGACGAGGTAGATTCAAAAGCGACCGGGCCGGCAAAGGCTGAAAACACGGTAGGTTCAAAAGCTGTAACGGGTGTTAGCCTAGTGATAAGGGAGTCCGGAAGGCCAATAGAGTCCTCGTCGAATACGCAGCCGATAGAGCGTGAGAAATAGGTTCGTTTCACCACTCAGTCACCCAGACTGAGTAGCACAGCGCAATGCTGAACGTGTGGGAAAGGGGACATTACCGCAGCCAGTGTCAATCTGTTGCGCAGCCGCACTGTACCAGGTGTGGCAAGCAAGGTCTGGGGTCCAGAGATTGCCCCTGTTTCCAGTCGGGAAACTCAAGAGGGGCCGTGTAAATTCGAATCTATTGGCGGCCCCGTGTAGATTCGAATCTATTGGCGGCCCCGAAGACCAAAACCTCGGAAAACAGATGGGTGCATAATTCTGACACAAGGCCCTTTCTATTGGTCAAGATAGAGGGAAGATAATTTAAGGCACTGATAGATACGGGTGCGACGAGATCGTTCATCGGTGAGTCCCTGACCACGTGGTGCAGACGGGTGGGATTGGTATCCTGGAAGGAAAAAGGTCTGTCTACGAGAGTGGCTGATGTAGCGACGACGCCTATTTTGAAAATATTCCAGTTGAGTCTGGTGATTGACTCTGGCGTTGTGCAAGCAAGGTGCTTGGTTCTGCCGACTCGGCCCATAGATATGGTACTTGGTATTGATGTGTTAGGAGTCCATGACCTGGTTCTCGATTTGAGAAACGGTACAATAGAGATCAAGAATACCAATGCCCAGGTTGACCAAGCGCAAGTTACACTCGGCCAAGTGGCGTGTACTGAAGAGGTTAGTCAACCGTATCCGCAGTCAAATCTGTCGCTAGGAGAACAAATGTGCCTGGAAAAGTTCATGGATAGGGAACTGAGAGCTTTTGAAGGAATAAAGGGCACTACGTCGTTACTGGTGCATCGCATTAAAGTGAAAGCGGTGGCACCCATCAAATAACGACATAGGCCAATGAATCCGAAATTACAAGAGATTGTTAATGTGGAAGTTGATCGCATGTTGGAAGAAAATGTCATAGAGCTCTCGAATAGTCCTTGGAGTTCCTCGATCGTAATTGTGAGCAAGAAGGACGGTAGCCCGAGGTTCTGTGTCGATTTTCGGAAACTCAACGAAGTGTCGGAGAAGGACGCGTACCCGTTACCGCAGATATCCAATATTTTGGATAAGCTGCGAGAGGCCAGGTACATATCAAGTTTGGATTTAAGACAAGGATATTGGCAAATACCACTTGATCCGCAGAGCCGACCGATTACGTCGTTTACTGTCACTGGGAGGGGACTGTATCAATTTAATGTCATGGCCTTTGGGTTGCATTCGGCCTGCGCTACGTTCC
Source organism: Tillus elongatus (assembly GCA_964006375.1). Lineage (NCBI taxonomy): Eukaryota > Metazoa > Arthropoda > Insecta > Coleoptera > Cleridae > Tillus > Tillus elongatus. Next base: position 128,388,950 of record OZ023263.1, on the reverse strand, counting down.
AGCGCTGTTTAGATTACGTTCTGGGCCCGGAGACAGAACCGTATGCGTTTGCGTATTTTGATGATATAGTGGTATTGGGGAGGACATTTAAAGAACACCTCTCGAATCTAAAAGAAGTTTTCCGTCGGCTAAGGGCCGCAAATCTTCAGATTAACCCGGAAAAATGTCAGTTTGGAAGACGAACGCTAAAGTATCTGGGTCACGTGGTGACGCCTGACGGCATATGTACGGACCCAGATAAAGTCGAGAGTATTAAACAGATACCGTTCCCGGTAAACGTCAGGATGTTGAGGCAGTTCTTAGGTATGGCATCCTGGTATAGGAGGTTCATTCCGTCGTTTGCACAGATCGCATCCCCGCTCACCAAGTTCTAAAGAAGGGAAATCGCTGGGTGTCAAATCAGGAGCAGGCCTTTGTGACTTCGAAAGGGAAGCTAACCTAGGCTCCGGTGTTGGCTTGCCCGGATTTCACTAGGCCGTTCATGTTGCAGACCGACGCGTCTGAACAAGGTTTGGGTGCAGCTTTAATCCAGCGAATAGAAGGACAAGAAAGGGTAATTGCCTTTGTCAGTAGAACTTTGACGAGGGCCGAACGTAATTATTCGGTGACCGAGAAAGAATGCCTGGCTATTGTCTGGGGCGTTGAGAAAATGAGGCCGTATCTGGAGGGGTATCACTTTACAGTGATGACCGATCATCAGTCATTGAAGTATCGGCATTCAGTGCGTTCTCCAGCCGGAAGAATAGCTCGGTGGAGCCTGGATTTGCAACAATTTGATTTTGAGGTAGTGTACAGGAAGGGAGCATATAACAAGGTGGCAGACGCACTGTTCCGTTCTCCGTTAACGACGAACCCGAGCGAGGATGAGATGTGCTTTGCCGAAGACTGTCAGAATGACAATTGGTACAAGCGTTAATTCGAGGAGGTGTCGTCCCATCCCAGTACGTACCCTGGTTATTGTATTCGGGATGGCCGACTGTATCGCCATTTCCTGGATCAGTACGATTACGCTGAGGTAGAGCTGTCCGATCCATGGAAGCTCTGTGTCCCGAAACAGCTGCGTCGAAGCATATTGGAGAAAAACCATGATGCTGCGACAGCTGGAGGTTTGGGAATGGCGAAGACCATTTCCCGTCTGGCCAGGAAATATTATTGGTCGGGAATGTTTCGTGAAACTGCAAAGTACGTAAGAAATTGTTTACACTGTCAGAGTTACAAGACGTGCCAGCAGCAAACGGCTGGTATTATGCAACTGTCCCGGAATTCAGAACCATGGGAGACCGTGGGCATAGACCTGATTGGTCCACTGCCTCGATCTACGAGACGCAAATGCTTCGCAATAGTCATCGAAGATAGGTTTACGAAATGGGCGGAGTGCCGACCTTTGAGAAGTGCGACAGCGAATGTCTTGGACCGAGCCGTCCTAGAGCTGGTAATATCCCGATCTGGATCTCCGAGAACCGTGATTACGGACAATGGACGCCAGTTCCTAGCTGGAAGGTTTACTAAGTTCCTGAAAGAGTGGGGTATAAAACACCGCCTTGCTCCAGTGTACAGTCCCCAGTGTAATCCGGCGGAGCGACAAAATCGAACGTTAAAGACAATGATAGCCCAGTTTTGTAATGCTAATCATAAGGCCTGGGATCAGCGTCTGCCAGAGCTGATGTTCGCCTATAACACATCCAGAAATGAGTCATCGGGATTCACTCCAACTTTCCTGAACTTTGGAAGAGAGTTGAATGCACCGAGCTCTGTTTTCTCCCCGGGTGAAGGGGAGAACTGTCAGGAAGCATCGGTGGGGAAACTATCGAACCATGCCGTGAAGATGGGCAGGTTGAGAGATGTATATGAGCTAGTACGCTTGCACCTGTCAATGGCTTTTTACCAGCAAAGCCATTATTATAACCTACGGAGAAGAGACTGGCGATGCAAGATAGGTGATCGCGTAATGAGGGTAGGTCGTTATTTATGATCGAGTGAGAAGAAGTTAGCCGCCAAGTTGGCTCCGAAGTATTCTGGCCCTTACACAATAACCAAGGTTATTTCTCCGGTAGTATATGATTTGCAAGACGAAAGCGGCAAGCGAGTAAAGCATATCCATATAAAAGACTTCAAACCCTACCATTATTCTCGCGAAGGTAGCAAAAGAGTGCGGTCACGTTTCAGACCGAGGTCAATTTTTGTTAAAATTCGCAGAAATCTTTAAGAAAAATAGTCTAAAAACTATTATACTTGGTGTGTATGTGTGTGTAACACTTGGTTTATATAAAAAGTTTAGTTTTCAAAGTGTAAATAGTGTAAAAATAGTTAATAAAGAATTAATAAGGTAAGGAATGGACGAGAATTTGGGTGGGGAGCCACCCAAAAAACACTCGGATACATCGGCAGCGACAGAGGCTATCAGAACAGCTGATACAAATGTAAATAATGAAGAAGCAGCAAGGTCAGGTATTTATATAGATATTAATAATAAATATTCGGAGAGAGATAATGGCCCTTATATGGTATGTATAGAAAGTTTAGACCGAAATGTAGGAAAACTTCATGCAATTCGTGTTGGTCATTATCTAAAATTAACTAGTTTGTTTAGTAATGTTTTGGATATTAAAACAATTGGTGTAAACAGGGTAAAGGTTGAGTTAAAAGACCGAAATACGGCAAATAATTTAGTAAATCATAAGGAATTAATTAAAAATAATTTAATCGCGTACATTCCAAGATTCTATAATCAAAAGAAAGGTATAATTAGACAAGTAGATACATTTTTTAATGAGGATTATCTGTTGGAAAATATGCAATGCTCTCAACGCGTCATTAAAGTAGAGCGAATGAAAAGAAAAATTATAAACGATAAGGGAGAAACACGGCTACAAGATCGTCAAACCGTAATCGTATCATTTGAAGGTTCACAACTACCTCAGTTTGTTCGGATCAATAGTGTTATCTTTGAAGTTGAAACCTATATATATCCAGTTGTACAATGTTTAAACTGTCTTAGATACGGACATACGAAAAAACAATGTAAAAATAAAGAAATATTATGCCGAAAATGTAGCGGAAAACATGCGGAAAAGGACTGTGATAATAATTCAAACTTTTGCATTTACTGTAAGGTAGAAACACACTCTACGGTGTCAAAAAGCTGCCCGATGTATTTGAAACAACGAAAAATTAAAGAAATTATGTCCAAAAATAATGTCAGTTTTAAGGAAGCGGAAAAGATTGAACAGATCCCAACACACGCCATTACAACTAATAACAGATTTAATTTGTTACGCGATGATAATAATTTTCCTGCTTTAAATGAAAATACGAAAACTTTCACTACAAGTGAAACGAATGCAAGCACAAGTTATGCTGGTAGGTGTAGTGTAACACAACCTAGCTACTCAAGGAAACTCCCTACAACAAAACGTTTAATATTCTCACAACCCGCGAAAAATTCACATACCGCGGAAAAAAGACAAGCTTCATCACCCACTGATATACGCCCACAAAAAAGGCCACTTAATTCAAGACCAATTATTCATAACCCCCGTATTAATGATATTAAAAAAATGAAGGTCAAAATCGTTAATGAAGTAATGAACTACTGGTCGAAATTGATCGGACAGGTTTTAACGAAACTAGACCCAGACGATTTAAATTTTGATAACCGGGTAATAAAGGAGAATTTAGAAAAAATGATAGAAAATTTAGAATGTAGTGATAGTGATGTAATGATCGTGCAAGATAGCGAGTCAGACGACGGGTGCTACTAAATCAGTAAGAGGTTTCAACATTTTACAATGGAACTGTCGTTCCATCAAACAAAATCGCATTAATTTAGTGAAAATTCTTGAGGAAAAACCGATTGATATTGTACTACTGAGTGAGACGTGGCTGAAAAAAAATGACAGCATGAATTTTAGAGGTTATAATTTTGTTAGAAAGGATCGTTCTGTAGGAAGTGGTGGTGGTGTTGGTATCCTAGTATCAGACGTTTTTGCCTATGAGTTGGTGGCAGACACCACCGCGCTACCAGATGCAGTTGATTGGTGTGGGATTAAATTATCAGTCCAGAATATAACTATAGTTAGTATATATCGCCCCCCTGATGTGTTGGTAACATACAATAATTGGTGTTCCCTATTTACAAAAGTAAAATGTAGAAACTTACTTATTGGTGGTGACTTCAACGGTTGGCATATGAGTTGGGGTTGTGTAACGAATAGCTCTGCAGGATCAGCCCTGTATGATGTTGTTGAGGACTTAGATTTATGTATTTTAAACGACGGAAGCCCTACTAGGTTGTCTCGGCCCTTGGAGTCACCGTCAGCCGTGGATCTTACCATAGCTTCACATAATTTAATTAGTAAAGTAAGATGGAGTGCACTTCAGGAGTCAGCGGGCTCTGACCACTTTCCTCTAGTCATAGAGTACGATATTGAATATCAGAGACAAAATAAAATTCCATATTTGCGGTGGAGGACGTCCGCTGCCGACTGGAGTGCATTCCAGTCTGCATTAGACGTAAAATTAGAAGATTGCAATGATTTAAACACGACAACTGAAGAATCATATAACTATTTTATTGAATGTATTTCAAAGGCAGCCGATGAAACTATTGATAAAACAAGATTTGTGTCACAGGGTATTACAAAACCAGCATGGTGGGATGAAGAGTGCACACAAATTTACAATAAACGCAAGCAGTCATTAAGAAAATATAAACAACGTTCCAACATGAGCAATTTTTTGGAGCACCAAGAAACAGCAGCCAAGGCAAAGAAAGTATTTAAAAGTAAAAGTAGAGCTGCCTGGAAGAGCTATGTAAGTAAACTTGGCAGGCAAACACCTTTGTCTGAAGTCTGGGAATTTGTTAGAAAAATGAATAACAGGCAACAAAATGAAATCAATACAAAGCTAACTCAAGAATTCATAGAAGAATTTCATAGGTTTTTAGTCCCTGACAGTGTTACACAACCATTAATCACCAGCAGTGAATTATTTACCACCAGCGGTAATAACATGGAAAAGCCCTTCACAATGGCAGAATTAGAAATCGCATTAGGTGTTCAACGTCAGTCATCTCCTGGATATGACAGAATAACGTATACTATATTAAATAACATTACGTGTCGAGCCAAAAAATTTCTATTAAATGTTATGAACAAATTGTGGAAGGATGGATGCTACCCAGACCAAATGAAAACCATTGTTATATATTTGTTACGCAAATTTGGAAAACCGACAAATAAGTGTTCGGGGTATAGACCAGTGTCGCTAGCGCCCAGCACAATGAAAATCTATGAACGACTGATAAAGGCGAGATTAGAACACTATCTCGAAGGCAAAAGCATTCTCTGTACAAACCAATATGGCTTTCGCAAAGGTCACGGAACCACAGATGCTGTGGCGCACCTTGTGACGGATATACAGTGTGCTCTGACACGCAATGAATATATGATGTGTCTTTTTATCGATTTGAGGGGAGCATATGATACAGTAGATTTGTCACTGTTGATTCGTGACTTAGTAGATACAGGTGTTAGTACTGCGTTGGCAAAAAATATTGTTTCTTTGTATTACAACCGGAAGATATACATCAGAGATGATACAAACACCATTCATGGTCCCAGAATATCAACGAGAGGTTTACCGCAAGGGGCAATTCTTAGTCCAATTTTGTTTAACATTTATTCTAGAAGCTTACATTCTTTATGGAGCCAAGACATAGAATGCATACAGTATGCAGATGACGTGTGCGTGTATGTTCACAAAAAAACCTATGAAGAATGCCTAGCTGCGTATCAATGCATATTGTCCACACTTAAACAGTGGATTGATGAAAGGGAATTTATATTAAACGAAGACAAGTCAACAGTCGTATTTTTCACAAGACACAGACTAACTCCTCCATTAACAATGCCGAGCAATATTTTCAAAATCCAAACAGCTAGCTCTTTTAAATACTTAGGCATAGTGTTGGATAAGAAATTATTATGGACAAGTCATGTTGAACATGTGAGAAAAAAGTGTGAGAAGGGTATCAATATATTGAGGTCAGTGGTACACACAAAGTGGGGAGCAGATAGGAGTATAGCACTCATGTTCTATAAAGCTTATATAAGATCAGTTTTAGATTATGGCTGTATTCTGTATGGTGCTTGCTCAAAAACGAATTTAAAGAAGGTGCAGGCAATACAAACAAAGTCCCTAAAAGTCTGTATAGGGGCCATGAGATCTACTCCCAACGAAATCGTATTTGCCGAATCATTAGAATTACCATTTCACATACGACGCCATATGTTAGTTGATAAGTACATACTGAAAGTACGAAGCAGATATCCAGTCTTACATCAGAAAATTGAAGAATTAGACTTACACACTAGAACTAACCGCTACTGGGAGAACAAAATAAAACCCCCGCTGGTTCAAGGTTGGGAAAATACAGCAAATTATGGAACAATGATAGAGTCAGAGAAAATGTTACCAATATATAAGCGGGATAGGCAAATATTCACCACCAAAATAAAAATAATCGTCCCACAATATGAAGAAAACCCAGAATTAAATAAAATGCTTTTAACAAATCTACTAACACAATTTCCAGGATATTTACATATTTACACTGACGGCTCAAAAGGAGATATGGGAACAGGTTGTGCTTTTTATGTAGCACAGCATAACATTTTTAAGAAAATAAAATTACCAAATACTGCATCTATATATACAGCAGAGCTGACAGCTATAAAAAACGCATTACAATGGATGGCAAATAACCAAAAATACGAAGCGGTAATAATATCAGACTCTCAAGCCTCGCTGTTGGGCCTTAGAAATCCAGAAAAGAAATATCTTAGTGACATATCCTGCTCGATATTTGAGCATTATTTTAATATAACAACCAATCACGGTAAGATTGTCTTTGTGTGGGTAAAAGGTCATTGTGGCGTACATGGTAATGAAATAGCTGACAAACTGACAAAAGACAGTGTGATGGTGTACGATGAAACAATTAATACAGTTCCATACAGTGACCTGTTTCCCGATAAAAGACTTCCAGCTACAAAAGTGGAAAGGCGAATGGAGAACCTATTGCTTAAACACAAATAATCCATACAAGAACCTATTTCCTGATTTGCCGGGACCTAGGGACCACAAGGTATACATCAATGAAAGCAGAGGTACCACCACTACAGTGGTGAGACTAAGGTCAAACCATGGACGATACCCCGTGCATTTACACCGAATAGGAATCCTAAGTACACCAATGTGTAAATGTGACAGTCAAAGCTTAGCGGATATAAATCACATAATTTTTGTGTGCCCCCTAACACAAGAAGCTAGAAGTAATTTACTGTCGGAAATTTGTAAATATGGGGATAGAATAAAAATGCCCTTTAGTTTACACCAAATACTTGCTGTCAACGCAAAAACAATAATCACTGCTCTCTGTAAATTTTTTAGAGATATAAAATTAGAATTATAAAAAAAAAGCCATTTTCATTTGTATATAATTTGTGTACGTGTATATATGAGTGTACGTGTGTGCGTTTACGCGTGTGTGTGTGTTTGTGTGGGAGAGTACGTGTGTGTGTGTGTGTAGTGTATGTATCAATGTAGTATGTATGTGTATATGTGTGTATATATGTGTATATATGTATATATTTTTCTTTGTTCTTTATTGTATTCAATGTAACCCACATGTAAATATACACAACTAAAAATTACTTGGTAGGTTAGTATAAATATAGGAAATAATATGTAAATATAGCAATAGTGTAACAGAAATTTGTAATTATTAGTTTGTAAGTGATCCTTTGTCTCTGCACCTTTGTAAACCTTTGTTGTTATCCGTGGTCCAGTCAGTTTGTCTGAAGTCGTCCTGAAGGGCCCCTGGACGCAAAAGTGTGTCCCTGTCTATCCCGTATACATGATTTGGAAAAAAAATAAAATAAAATAAATAAAAAAATAAATAAATTAAAAAAAAAGTATAGATGTATACATATGTATATATATATTTAAAAAAAAACAAAAAAAAAGAGAGAAAAAAAAAATTAGAAAAAAAAAAAGAAAAAAAACGTAGAAAAAAAAAACAAAAAAAAATAAAAAAAATATTAAAGAAAAGAAAAAAAAGGAAAAAAAAAGAAAGGAGAGAAGAAAAAAGAAATAAGAGGAAAAAAAAAGAAAGCAAACATTATTATATGTATAAATAAGTTTAGATATTGTATATTTGTATATAGGTAACATAATTAAATCTTCTAGATAATTAAGGTATTTGTATATATTTGTGTATATAAAATAGCAAAAGTCTGTGGCTGATGGAATTCTGTTCCAAGGTCATAAATACCTCCACCACCACCACCACCACCAAACCCTACCATTCTGATGTTTCTTTGTTATGTTAGATTATGCCGAGGGATCGTAATCCTAGTCGTGGTCACTTGCCGGCAGGCGGGTATTTGTGCCTGGCCGCAGATCTGGAGAACAAGTTGGCGGCGACTGCACAAAAGATGGAGACCCGTAAGGAGTTGGCAGCCAAGCTGAGGCAGGACCCGCCCCGACGCGTGTTCCACCGGGAATACCAGGTCCTGGACCAGTTAGGAGAGGTTGGTTTTGGCTTCGTTATTAAGTGCCAACAACGTGAGTCTGCGGAAGTTTTCGCTGTAAAGGTGGTCCGGGGACACGGCGAGTGTGCGCGCATGGAGGCCAGGTGCGGAGAATTGCTGACACACTCTCATGTCATCGCCTGTAGAGAAGTATTCGAGGAAAGGCAACGAAGCTTCTTCATTTTCGAATATGCCCCAATTGGCATCAAATTGGAGAACATTTTGGTAATGGACCGGCAAAGTGTGAAGTTGGCCGACTTTGGGCTGGCAATGATGGTCTCTGACCATGCTCGCCGAGGGTACCCGATCTGGGGCACGCCTGGGTATTTGGCGCCAGAACTCTACCGGCGAGAGCCATACAACTTTAAAATGGACGTATGAGCCTTGGGTGTCGTGCTCTATCGAGCGGTGATGGGAAAACCCTTGTTTGATTTGCCGGCCAGGGACGAAATGGCATTCACCGCTAGGGTTGCCATGGGTGCAGTTAATGCTGGATGGAGATCCCGATTTGCGCCCCTCGCCAGAAGAGGCTTTGTGTAAAATTGCACCAGCGATAGAGACCGTGCCTGAACCTGAGAAAGTCCCTGGGAAGTCCCGTCCGATGCGAAGATTGTCTCCTGTGCTCGCAGCGAGATTGGCTGATGAAGGAGCTCCCAGAACAAGGAGTGTCCGACAACGCCTGGGGGGGTACCGAACTCTGGGGCAGGCGACGAACCGGCTTGTACAAATGCAGTTCGTGCTGCCTGATGGCGGGATACGAAGAATCCGTATTCCGGCCGATAGCCCGCCTCTTCAATGTGATTGAGGGAGGTCGGAGCGTTTGTAAATCACAAATGATTTGTTTTATATTTCCGAGTGATGTCGACATGTGACATGCTGAGCAGGAATAATTGTTTTGTTTCAGGAATAATTGTTTTGTTTTGTGTCGTTAGATATGGACGCAGAGCGTAGTCACAGTGAACTGGTGATTTCTGACCATGAGGTACAACAAGAAAGTGACCAGGCTGTGGAATCGAGGGCGGCAACCTTGCCCAAAAAGGTATGCGCCGTGATCCCTGATGATGACGTCGTGACGACGGAAATGGTCGCAAATATGGCCGAGGCACAGCAGCCGATACCTAAGCGAAAGTTATTTTGGCGCTGTGGCCAATCCGGGCACATGCGGTCGCAATGTAAAGGGCGACCGTGTGTATTTTGCTATCGATGTGGAAAGCGAGGAACGCTATCCCGAAGATGTCCATGTTGTAGGAAACAGCAGGACCAAGAAGAGAATGAAAACGTCTTGCAACAGGTCGTAGTGCCAGGTGTAGAAGTTAGTTCCCGATCTGTAGGTGTACAGGGCTCGGTGATAGAACCCAGCGTGGGAGATGGTGACGCAACTGGAAAATCTAGTCGACGTGGGACTCAATCCACCTGTTAGTGGTGTCTTCAGCCAATTCTCCTCGCCTGTGCCTTCTTTCTTTTCCTCCCCCCGTTTAGACGCTTGTGTAAAGTGCAACTTAAACTGTGTAGTGACAATAAGTTAGGTTAAGTTGATTTTAGGTGTCGCTTCATTTTGGCATTGTGGCCATGCGTTGCTTTAGGTTAAGGATTGTTTATTTAATTTTAGGAATCGTTGATATTTTTTATTTTTACTTTTGCGCGGATTTGGCGCTATCACAGCTAGCCTACTCAACGGAGGAGGTTGAGTAGTAACAAAAGACTACGTCTTTTGTTAACCGAAGAAGCGAGGGTGTAATGAAGTCCGAATTTATTGGGGTTATTTTAATAGCGAACAATTCCTTTAGGCGGTTAAATAACGAATATTCACAAGGCAATAAATTCGACTTATTTTAGAAACACTTCAAAATATGAAAATTTGCCACGAGCGGAACAATGAACCGTGTATGTGGAAGGAATAGCGCTGGTCTGTTACGCGCAATAGGTACGTCGCGGAGCGCATGACAAAAATCATTGCCGAGAGACCGTACGCCGGGAGAGATGCCTTTAGCTCGCGTCTGGTAGTTGCGTTAGAATTACTAATATTGTGTGGGAAACGGTTAGATATTTAACTGGGGAGTTTAGCTGTGCTACTTTGTAGTGAAAGCAGCGTGTTATTTTTGTATAGGAACGAACGAGGGTCCGTAACGACCGTGTTCTATTTTCGTAGTTTGCAAGGTTAGTTATACTACGGTATTTAGGAAGTAGATTTGCAAACTGAATTAAAATAACTGGGTATTTTATTGATGCTGTTCTATGTGCAATATAAACAGCGTGTTAGGATTGAAAGTGTATACAGACTGTTCTGTATATAGGAGTGACAAAACTGTTCACGTGTTTATCCATCTAAGGAAAGTTGAAGTGATGTAAATGATGATACCGTAATATAGTGCATCTAGGGCGTTTGACGAAGTGTAACGTGCTGTACTTAGTGGCCCACGTTAGATCTGAGGGACGGATGTCCTTGGATAAATCATGGAGCTACTCTTAATGATATGTGATCGCTAGACAGGGTGGTTGATTAGCTAGAGTGCCCAGCCTAGATAAATGACAAGCTGGCCACGTTTCTCACCCATATAAGCGGAACGGGAGCACGGAGAGTGCTGATTAAAGGGGTGATAGTTCATATTTAGTGTGTCCGGCAACCGGTGCTGTACTGGGTGACCCACGTTTGTCCTGGGGGACGGATGTTCTTGGGAGAAGCATGGAGCTGCTCGGAATGGTACGTAACCGCTCGATGGGGCTGTTAATTATACGGGGTGTTCGACAGAATTAGGGGACAAGTTACCCGATTTTATTAGTTAGCAAGCTATAGTTATATGAGAGCGGGAGCCGTGGGCTTACCCACCTAGCAGAGTAGTACTGCAGGGAATCGCGGGAATAAAGCCCAGGGGAAGATATAACCTCAGGCTGAGGCATGTGTATGTCAATGAACAACCAAGTTATTCAAAGTAATGAGTCATTTTCTCTTGTTGGAATTTCTGTGGATCGAAATCTTAATTGGCACCAACATGTCACATCAATTGCAGAAGCGGCTGCTAAGAAATTAGGTTTCCTCTTCCGGGCTCGCAAATACTTTTCACCAGCTAATCTCTATACCTTATATACTTCACAAATAAGGCCAAACCTCGAATACTGCTCCCACATCTGGGGTGCAGCTGCCGCTTCTACACTCGCTATCCTGGACTCCATTCAAAAGAGAGCTATACGTCTCATCGGTGACCCTACCCTCACCCAAAGGCTGCCATCCCTTGCCCACCGACGTGCCGTTGGTGACCTCTCTCTATTTTATAGATATCTGCACGTGCTGCCCCCAACAGATCTACCAGAGGAACAGAGCGAATGCACCCTTTCACTGTCCAGGTCACCAGACATAGAACTTCTTGTTATACCCGCTCTTTTGTCCCGAGGACTTCCAAGTTGTGGAATTCCTTGCCGGCACATGTTTTTCCTTCTCCGCCAAACCTCCAAACCTTCAAGTCCAGAATTAACAAGTTGCCTCTTTCCTCCCTGTCAACACCCACGGTACGATAGTATTTAGGCTGTAAGCCCTCGTGGTGTGTTGTTGAAATTTAAAAAAAAATGTGAGGCAATGTCTTATCAGAGATAGTGTTATCTGACCTGAGATATAGTTTTCGTAATTTATGGATTTTTATTACTGTACTTCCAGTTTGTAGATGTTTTGAAAATTATAAAATTTTATGACATTAGTTGCGTTTGACTGCACTGCCTTTAGATAGTTGCACTAGTGTATGTGTGTTTAAGCTAGAATCATGTGATGGATTGTAACTAGCTTAGGTATATCTTAATGTATGTTTATAATATTTCTGCTTCCAACTTTGTAAGCTAGGAAAACAGCTATTATTCGGGAGTAAGTAATTAAAGCCTACCTAACTCCCGAGAACTCTGCGGGATATAATAACTTTTGACCCCTGGCTATAGTTTTTCTTCTCCACTCGGCTACCCTAGGACAAGGCTGTTATGAAACAGTAATTTGTGGTGTTCTACGAGTGCATTAGCAGAAGTCCTCACGGGGATCTGACCCAGTCCTATTTAATAGGGAATAAAGATGGCGCCCAAGGATATGTAACTTAGAATATTTAGGTCACGCCCGAATGGCGGATTGTCATCCTATCCGTCGGGCCTCTGCTTAGCCGGGGCATCACAATACGTAAGGCTCTTGGATCAACACAACACTAATGGAACCGCCTGCCAGGAGTTTTGTTAGCTCTCCAGTGGCATCCCGACTATGCTGAAGGTTCATCTGGCACACTCGCAGCTGCCCCGCAAACTAGTCATGTCAGATGTGTCAGTACCGGTTTTAGTGCCCGACGTATGGCAGAAGGAGGCGACGACAATCCATCTCGACACTCTGATTACATTCAGAGTCACCAACTCGAAATACAGTCGCCGTCCCTGCTTATCTAGCACACGAACCACTTCAGTTCTGACCAGCAAGACGAGGCGTCATGCCCCCGGTATACCTGTTGACTCCAGTTATAGCCATTGCTCAACATGGAGCGGAAGGTTCTGGAGAGTAAGCATCCTGGTTATGGCTTCTAGATTGACCTCTTGGATCCTGAGCGAAAAGCCGATGCGGACCGGCTATGGGGCGTCCTGAGCGAAAAGCCGATGCGGACCGGCTATGGGGCGTCCCCAGTCCTTGCGGCAGTAAAGACGTTATTCCCCACTGCCGTTCTAGACCAGCGGTTGAGGAGCCAACTCAGGTACCCGTCATCCTCAGCGGTCACTAAGAACCACCCCGGATCGAAAATCCCCATAGTTGCGGAAGCGGAGCTGCAGTGCACCGTCGAATGCCGACATGGCGCCCAACATACCCGCAACCAGACTCTTTCTTATTGGCTCGGCATTTTCCATCAGGACCGCGCCATCCACCAGGTTGGAGGTGATGACGACCTGAATGTCACGCCTAGCCACCGGATTAGCTATTCCCGAAAGACCAGGGCCAGCACCAGAGACCGGGGTCGCGGCAAAGTCCCCCTGCGCAAGAATGGGGACATATTAGTTCCTTCCCTTTTATACGCCGGCGAACACCCACGGCTCTTGGGCAGCCGCTCTGGTGGTGTCTTCTTCCGTGACCCTGGGCGCTTAGAGTACGCGCCCGCAGCTGACATAGACCAGCCTGACGGCAACAACGTTGGAGAGCCTGGTGGTCCTCCTTGAGTTTTTGGCCGCCTGACCAGATTTTGTCCCTGTGGTCGCGACTGCGCCTTGTCCCGCAACAGACCGTCCGGGAAACGCCATAGGGGTAGAACCTTTCGGCTACCCTCCCACCTTGCGCCCCCGCTCGGCCTCGTCAGCGGGACAATTTCCTTTCCTGCCTTTGCTCTCGCCTCGCGGTGCCGTCGTCGCACCCGTCGCCATGCTGCCTGATCGGGCGGTCTCTCAGACAGATAAATCACCCGACTCAGAAACAACACAACCAGCAATAAAGACAGAGAGAATATGTAGCTTCAACCCTGTGAAGCCACCGTTGCCGAAGCAGCTGGCGTCTCTGAGGGTTTACACCCTCCTGACGACACTGCTACCTAAGCTCCTCGCTCTCTCGCCTTCTTTTCTGTGCTCTCCACCTCATTTTCTTTTTCCTCTTTCGTTGCCTTCGTGTCTACTCGACCGGACACACAGCCACCGAAGCACGCCTCTCGTCGTTTCCCACGGCAGAAGTGTCCCCGGCGGAACCGGTCGGTTCCACTCCAGACCCTACGCTGGGAGAGCGGAGGATTGCTTCCTCTAGTTCCCTGCAGGAACTACTTGGGGAGACAGGGATCGCTTTACATTCTTCCTTTATACTGGTTTTTGGCACGTTCCCTTTTCGTTGTATTTTCATGGTTGCTTGGTTTATGTTTTGTGTGAGAGTATGCTGGTGGTTTAGTGAACGTATAGTTACAAGAGATCACGCCCCCAAGCCCCGGCGCTTTGATCATGATGAGACTTGATTCCGTTCAGAGCGACTCTGCGACCTAGCCGTGGCGACCCGAACGTGCAGCTAACCCCGTGTTTCACAGCTATCCGGTGCTGCTGATACGGGCTAGTATTTTTCAAGTGGCTGATAGACCAGCCTCTACGCCGGCAAAGGCAAGGTGTTACGGTCAGATTTTTTTCCTTCACTTCCGTACCATACTTACTGAGGCAGCATAACATCAAGGGAAGTTTTAATTTTAACATCGCCTTAATAATACACAGCAAAGATCTAGTGGATTAAAAGATTTTACGAAATTTTGCTTTCATCTTCATTATCGTAACACCTTGCTGGCCTTTATCGAATATTCCTCTGATACATTAAATACTTTATAGAGGAAAATATCTGAACATAATATTGTAACTGAAATATATATCTCCTGGAAAATAAATGTTTAGAGGCGCAATAACTACCGTTGTTAAATTCCAGAGAATTATGTCACTGTCTGATGGCCTCACTATGGGGATAACAGTCTAACGAGTACCTAAACTAAGGTCTATGTTAAGAGGCAATTTCTTATGCGTGTCTTTAAAGTGCGTTGAAAAATCAATATTTTAACTAAGAAAGATCATGACTCTCTGTCCTCGTCTCTCAAATTTATTGATTAAGTGAATAACAGAGACAAACGACACTTGTCTCGTGAAAATATATCTGTCACGGCAGACAAACAGGTGGCTGTTTGTAACAAACTTCTTGGATACTAGTGATGGGAAAAACAGTTATTTTCTGTTAACAGTTGAAGCCGTTAACGTTATTTAATAATAACCGTTGAAAATAACGGCTTCAGTTATTTTAAACT
Organism: Tillus elongatus; assembly: GCA_964006375.1. Lineage (NCBI taxonomy): Eukaryota > Metazoa > Arthropoda > Insecta > Coleoptera > Cleridae > Tillus > Tillus elongatus. Next base: position 128,373,598 of record OZ023263.1, on the reverse strand, counting down.
GGATAGTCGATCGATAGTATCCTACATTCCCAAAGCTGTGAGCGAGAGCGAGCACACTAGTATAAATGCATTGTATTTTTACCCCGTTATTTCACGTAGTGTATAAATCTCAAATTTTGTCGATATGAAAAGGAAACAAAGGGTTAAGAAATAATAAGCGTGTCGTAAATCTTTTGCCACTCTGAAGTGAAACTTTTATAAATCATAAAGGAGTCTTCTATAAGAATTTACTTAGATGTTTTAGGAATTATAAGCTAGTCATTTCTCACAAATTTATTTCATCAGGGTCTTTACGTAAATGTCAATGCCACAGCAAGAATCAATAAATATCATTATTTATCACGCCTTGGGACGTTAGACGTTAGAACTTTTATTGCTACACAGGGAGTGATTCTAAGAATTCCATAACATAACGCAGCTAATAAAATTTCGGTAAAGAAACAGTACAAAAAATTGTTTGAGTTTTAAAAAAAATTGGAAGATATATAGTATTAATTGTTTATTTACTTATTTTAATATTGGTTGTTTTAAAATTAGTTTCAAAAATTTCAAAGGGCTGTAACTTGGAGGAGAAGGGGTTTCAAGAAAAACTTAATAAAAAGACACCCCTTATTTTTCGCGAAAGAATCACCCTGTAAAATTTTTCGCATCAATTTGGAAACACCTATATATATATATATATATATATATATATATATATATATATATATATATATATATATATATATATATATATATATATATATATATATATATATATATATATATATATATATATATATTCATTTGATTTTTTATATTGAAATGTATATAGATATTAAAAAATGTTGTATCATTATATTTTTTTAATCAATTTGATAACTGTTATCAGACGAAACGAATATGACGTGTTAACTGTTTTCTTAGGTAATGTATATAAATTTAAATAAATAAGTACTTTAATTTCACGTGAAATAACCCTATTTTGCGTTGTCTATAGTGCAAGTAGTAACACGTTTTTACAGAAATTCATCTTTTCACCCAACATTTTTTATTATTAAATATTTGGCTTTACATACTAGTAGGAAACTCAACTGTTTCAAAAATAACAGCTTCTCCGTTTAACAGAATAACTCTGTGTAGTAGTGTCCGTATGCCGTATCCCCATCAACAACCGGTTAAAGTTAAAATTAAAATTAAACCGTTTTATTGTACCGAAAATCCTACGTTCCTAAAGCTGTTAGCGAGAGCGAGCACACAGTATAAATAACGTGTTTAGCATTCCCAATCTCAAGACTATTCATCCCGTTAAATTGTTAAATAAACAGTTGCCGATGAAAACCGATGTTTATTCATCGAAGCCGAACTAGTTGCAGTAGAACTGAAACAGACACGACTCCGAAATCTAGTTTAGTGTAAAAAGCGTTATTTTTTAAGCTGCTATTTTTATAAATCCATAACTGGTGGTTACCGTTACGGCTCGGTAACCGTTTAAAAATAGCTGACAGTTAAATAACGACCCATCACTATTGGATACGTGAACCAATAAGAGTGAAGTAGATCTCGCTCTTGACTTTTTTCTATCAAGAGCGCGGGAAATTCGCTTATTTAAAGGATTGTTGGCGTCTAAGACGACGGAATTTATCTGGCGACGTGTCTACAGTACCATATGGAACATTAAGCAGTGTTATTAATGCACTGAGTGTAAATTGTGCTGACACTTGTGTAATTTCTGTCGCTGTTTAATTGAGTTTTTGATTCCACAAGATCCCATTGGAAATGGCGAGTTATTCTGCATCTTTGAAATTAATTGTAGTATTTCAAGTTCATGCTTCTTATAAATTCAAAGTAATAGCCGAGGACACCAGGTCTTTTTAATTGAGGCCTGCATTCCAGCAGATTTGGATTCCGCTTAGGTCTATCATACGTACTACACCTGCTGCATGGACTATCAAGCTCGTGGCAAGCTTTCACCTGAGGCTTGATAGTGCCTTTCTCTTCTTAGCTGATGCGAAGTGTTTCATAACAAGTGGGTCCTCTCTAATTTAATGTTTTGTGTCAAGAGTGATAAATAAAAACTGATTGTTTGAAATTTTGAAGAAATCTAGATTAAGATTAGCTAAGTTCCATCACATTTTTGAATACTGACCTTGTTGATTACTGCTGTTGAAATGAAATTTCTAAATTAAATTAACTTCCTTTTAGCTATATATATATATATATATATATATATATATATATATATATATATATATATATATATATATATATATATATATATATATATATATATATATATATATATATATATATTTATAAATATCGATCGTTCAAGGGTTGCTGGCTTTCAAAATTTTGTGTTTGATGAGCAATAACATTTTCAAAAACCATTGGGTGAAAATAGTGACATTGTTTTAACGATGCACCCTTAAAATGTTACAATTTTTTAACAGATTGGTGGAATTAGGAAAATATTATTTCATTTTATAAGGAATTTAACTCAACATTTTGTTACTCCTGTTATTTGCAAAAAACTTTGTAGTTTTTAAGAACAACACGAATAAGTGAAGAAACATATTTTATCAATCTTACAAAAAATCATCGAACATTAAATGTTTGCCAATAAACTTATCTATAGGTCAAATTTGACAATCAGAAGAAAAGTGTGAATAAGTATACATTATTAGAAAACAACAACTCAAACAACAGAAATAAAAAAATTGCTACCGATAAGTTATATAAATTCTTCAACATTATAATTTCATAGGCATCTATTAAATTTTTGATGATTTTAAGTTTTAAGTAACATTGATAATATATGTGTCTTTATTTATTTGGCTTTTTCTTAAAAAATAACAAGAGTAAAAAAGTTTTACAATTTAGTTAATAGATATAATAAAAATTTTTTAGATCCGCTAATAGTAAGACAATTTGGAGAACCCAATTCACCTCGATACAGTTTTCAGACCCGAGGATCGTTTCGCTAACAAAGTTAGCGCCATCAAGAAGATGGAAGATGAGTAGACTAAGTGAATAGAGACTAGAACTACTATTTATATATTAGTTGCCAAGTAGTTGCGAACAGCGTCCTTTAGGAAGGTATACACACAGACCCCACTGTTAAGTCTTAAATCCCTGTGCACTGAAATACTGAATATATATATATATATATATATATATATATATATATATATATATATATATATATATATATATATATATATATATATATATATATATTATTATTATTATTATTATTATTATTACGATATTAATAATTATTGTAATGGTATTATTATATATATTTTTTTTATTATAATATTAGCAGAGCTATGAGTTCTTAATGCTCAGGGATGCTTCAAGGTACTTACTTTTAGAATTTATCAAAGTGAAATAAAAACAAAAGAATATTCAAAATCAATTATAATTACTAAATTTAACAATTTTTTTTATATATCAAACAACTTTACTTTACACTATATTATTTACACATCCATCCTACAAAGTGCACTTTTTCTAATTCGATATAAATTTAAATAATTAAATACTACTTACTTAATGATGGTACCCTTATTTTATTTCAATATTTCCCTTCCTAATCTGCTTTACCATTGACCTTTTTAATTGTTTTCTGCTTCTATAACGCTTCCTAATCCTTGTGATTAGAAATCTTTTGTATCAACTGTGGCACCAAGAAAAACCTTTATAGACGTCGGACCTAAGTTTTAAAACTGTACCAAACGCTGTTTGTGACACTGGCTTCACTAACAAAACTTGAAAATGTTCCTATCAAATTTCACTTCTTGTTCAAAACTGTCTAGATAACTTTGCTTTCAACTTTACAAACTCGAATACTGGTTAACATTCTTATGTTTTCCTTTAAAACTTCCTCCAATCTATCTTCATAAAGAAAACCAAACACTTATATTTGCAACGTTCCAAATTCCTTCAATATATCTTTATAAAAAAACCAAAAACTTATATTTGCAATGTTCCCAATTCCTTCAATCTATCTTCATAAACAAAACCAAACACTTTATCTTTGCAATCTTCTCAAAATTCCTTCTATCTATCTTCATAAAGAAAACCAAACACTTATATTTGCAATCTTCCTAAAAATTCTTTGACATCCTCGTTTTTTTTGACACCTCTCTAAATTATCTTTTTTTGTTGACTTTTTTCCTTGACAATCTGGTGCCTAGATAATCTCGCTTATAATAAAACTATTTCTTCTATTACTTGCTCTATTTTTTGACACAGTACATATATACTGGCTGTTTTAAAGTATCTATTATTTTAATTTGTCAGTTTACATGTAAATGGTAAATTATCTGAATATACCTTTTTTATATAATTTTAGTAATAGAAAATTATCGCTGAATGGATTTTCAAACATTATGTTTTAAACAATAATTATTGAACTAACATGTATATTGGCCTATCGCATTCCATAGCAACATCCCCAAATTCTGTTATGAGATAATTTTCTATCAGATACGCTCTAAAATGTTCTGGTTTAAATAATATGTGTGTCTAATATATTTTGCTTTTAAGGTTGTTGCCTCTTCACATTGCTGTTGCTGATTGAAATTAAATAAAAATACTGACTTTATTTACCAAAAAACTAATCTAGTAACCCTAATACCAATTAAATCTTGGTAAATCTAACAGAATGTGTAAAATTAAACTGGAAAACTACAAATAATGATCTACCTAACTATTTACACCTATTCTATATATCATGGGTACATTTTATGCATGTTTTTATTATTTCTGCTAGACAATTGTTATGCATTTTCTCCAATGTTTTGATTTGACTGAGGTATATATTTGAAAATATGGCTTATATTGAAAATGCCACGAATGTTTTCGTTCTCAATGTGTCCTAATATATAACTATTGGTGCCTTGTTCATTTAATATTCGATAAGGTCCTTCAAATGACGGTTGAAGTTTTGCACATTTGTCTTCTCGTCGATTTGCTACTTGTATGTTGCGTATCACTACTAAGTCACCTTTTTCAAACCTAGTCCTTTTCTTCACCTTCTTTTGTTCTCGGTGCAGCCATTTTCTTCTGTTCCTGTCTACTTTCTGTCTCACTCTTTCCAAAATGTCTTCCCATTTTTGTCTATTTGTTATTTCCCATCTACGTTCTGGCCTTTCTCCTTTTAATAAAAACACTGGTGTTTGCTCTGTTGTTGTGTTTGGTGTGCTGTTTAAAAACTGTTCTATTAAGGGAATTTGTTCTTCCCACGATCTGTGGTCATTTATGCACAATATTTTTAGGAACTTAATTACTTCTTGAATATAACGCTCTGCTGGGTTGGCACATGGATGTCTGATACTGGTGTAATTTAACACAACGTTGTTATGTTGGCAAAAATTCTGCAACCTGGTACTTTGGAAATATGTTGCATTGTCGAGGATACATTTTTTTGGAGCCCCAACTTCTTGAAAATATTCTGTCAAGCTGTTTATTACACTTGAACAATTGGTTCTTTTACTCAGATACAGCTTCACATATTTACTGAAAATGTCAACAACTACCAATATATGTTTATTTCCCTTTTTTCTTTCTACTAATTCATATATAATCTATTGCGATGATGTCCATCCTATTTTCAGCTATTATTGTCTTGATTATGTTTTCATTTTTAACATTTTTGTGCTTGGTAAGTTGACATACATGGCAACTCCTTGTGAGTTCTTTGGTAATGGATGTGTCTGATTTTGAGATGTAATTTTCACTGAACAGTAGCCATGTTTTACGAGAACCTGTATGTCCATGATCCTCGTGTAGAGTTTTTAATATCTTCTTTGCCATCACTTCCGTGATAACATAGACTTCGCGATCCCCCATATTCTTATACCATATCTGATTTTCAAAATTACTACCTTCTTTTTCCTTTTGGTTGAGCTTGAGTTCGTCTTGTTTAATTTCTTGTAAAGAAAATATTCCTGTTTGTTCTTTCATGACATTGACACCAATTTGCAAAGTTCTAGGGTCTTTTATAGCTTTACCATCCTCTCTGGATACAGAATCACATAATACATTTTCTTTTCCAGGTATATGTTCTATTTGGAATTTATACTCCTGCAATATTAGTAGCCAACGATGAACTCTGCTGTAGCCATATCGATTGTGCATTATGGTTGTTAAAGCGGCATGATCAGTTCTTATTAAAAATTCAGCACCCATTAAGTAAAATCTAAGTTTCTGTATGCTAAATATTATGCTTGCCAAATCTAATTCTGTTGCACTGTAGTTTCGTTCGTATGGTTTTGTGATTCTCGACACGAAACATATGGGTACCTCTATTTCATCTTGTTTCTGTACTAGTACACCAGCAAATCTATATTTAGATGCATTAGTCAATAGTATAAATGGCTGACTATACCTAGGATGGTATATTTTCAATCCTTTTTGAAAATCGTCTTTGATATTTTGAAATGCTTCTTCGTGTTCCTGTGTCCATTTCCATCGAACTCCCTTACGCAGTAACTCCAATAACATGTGCGTTTTCTTACTGATATCTGGCATTAATCGCTTAAAATAATTGATAAGGCCTAAAAATCTCCTCAGCGTTTTTAAGTTTGTTGGACGTTGAAAATCTTTTATTACGTGTATGCGTTCTTCATCCATTTCTAATCCTTCTGGAGTCAGTTTGTATCCTAAAAATATCACTTGTTTTTGAAAAAATTGACATTTTTCTGGATTTATCTTGAGTCCAGCTTGTTCCAATGTTCCTAAGATTATGTCCAAATGTTTCATGTGATCTTCACTGTTATTGGAGTATATCAATATATCGTCTATATAATGAAGTGTAAAATTTTCATATTTATCTAATATCTTGTGTAACGGCCTTACAAGCGCTGAACTGGCACTCTGTAAGCCAAATGGGACTACTTTAAATCTGTACACAACACCTTCTATGCTGAATCCGGTGTAATCTCTCGAGTTTATATGAAGTGGTATTAACCAAAAACTGTGTTTTAAATCTATTTTAGAAAAAATTGTGGCTTCTGTTATATTTCCAAAAATGGCATCTATATTCATGGGTGCCTCATATTGAGGTACGCTGTATTTATTTAGGTTTCTTGCATCTAGACATAGGCGAAGTTCTCCATTCTTTTTCTTGACATATTCCTGTTTGTTCTTTCATGACATTGACACCAATTTGCAAAGTTCTAGGGTCTTTTATAGCTTTACCATCCTCTCTGGATACAGAATCACATAATACATTTTCTTTTCCAGGTATATGTTCTATTTGGAATTTATACTCCTGCAATATTAGTAGCCAACGATGAACTCTGCTGTAGCCATATCGATTGTGCATTATGGTTGTTAAAGCGGCATGATCAGTTCTTATTAAAAATTCAGCACCCATTAAGTAAAATCTAAGTTTCTGTATGCTAAATATTATGCTTGCCAAATCTAATTCTGTTGCACTGTAGTTTCGTTCGTATGGTTTTGTGATTCTCGACACGAAACATATGGGTACCTCTATTTCATCTTGTTTCTGTACTAGTACACCAGCAAATCTATATTTAGATGCATCAGTCAATAGTATAAATGGCTGACTATACCTAGGATGGTATATTTTCAATCCTTTTTGAAAATCGTCTTTGATATTTTGAAATGCTTCTTCGTGTTCCTGTGTCCATTTCCATCGAACTCCCTTACGCAGTAACTCCAATAACATGTGCGTTTTCTTACTGATATCTGGCATTAATCGCTTAAAATAATTGATAAGGCCTAAAAATCCCCTCAGCGTTTTTAAGTTTGTTGGACGTTGAAAATCTTTTATTACGTGTATGCGTTCTTCATCCATTTCTAATCCTTCTGGAGTCAGTTTGTATCCTAAAAATATCACTTGTTTTTGGAAAAATTGACATTTTTCTGGATTTATCTTGAGTCCAGCTTGTTCCAATGTTCCTAAGATTATGTCCAAATGTTTCATGTGATCTTCACTGTTATTGGAGTATATCAATATATCGTCTATATAATGAAGTGTAAAATTTTCATATTTATCTAATATCTTGTGTAACGGCCTTACAAGCGCTGAACTGGCACTCTGTAAGCCAAATGGGACTACTTTAAATCTGTACACAACACCTTCTATGCTGAATCCGGTGTAATCTCTCGAGTTTATATGAAGTGGTATTAACCAAAAACTGTGTTTTAAATCTATTTTAGAAAAAATTGTGGCTTCTGTTATATTTCCAAAAATGGCATCTATATTCATGGGTGCCTCATATTGAGGTACGCTGTATTTATTTAGGTTTCTTGCATCTAGACATAGGCGAAGTTCTCCATTATTTTTCTTGACAACAACTAGTAGGTTTATGAATCTTGTATTGCTTCTCTCTATTATTTCATTGTGTAGCATATTTTGTAACTCTTGGTTTACCTCTTGACGATAACGGTATGGAATTGGATATGTTCTAGCTTTAAAACTTTCTATACCTTTGACTTCAATCTTGTGGACATAGTTGCTTGCTACCCTATTTTCGCTAATGACCAAGTTTTTGTTCTTGTACATGAGCCTATATATATAATTTTCAAAATTTTCTTCGCATTTGATTCTTGCTAATGCTTCATTTAATTTTTCTACTTTGTCATCTTCATCTTTGTAATTAATATGATTCTGTAATTGATTTGTAATGAAGTGACATTTCTTCTCTTCCTCCTCCCCATATTTGGAACTGTATATCTCTAAGCTTTTTTTTTCTGGTATGATGAAAGTTTTTCCTTCATAATTTATAATTACCTTTAAACGATCCATCTCGTCTGTCCCCAATACCATGTCATTGTTGAGATTATCTATAATAAGTAGTTGTAGTTGTATTTTTGCTGATCCATTAATAACTTCTACTGCTACTGATTCTTTAGTTTCAAATATTTTTCTTCCGTTCGCTGCTACTAGTGTTGTCTTTGAAACTTTTATTATATTTTGCTGTAGCTTACATTTTTCTATTAAACTTCGTTTGATGAGTGATGCTGCTGAACCTGTGTCTATTAATATTTGTATTTGTTGTTGGTTTATCATGCCATTTAAAAAAATTAAACTGTTACCATTTTCCATGTTCTTTGCGTCGTCTTCCATTATAAAGTCTAGAGGGTGTTCATACTTGGATATAATTACATTTGACCTGTGCCGTTCTGAAAATCCGGAGCATGTGCCATGTTCATTTCCGGTCTAATTGCTATAGTCTGATATCTTCTTTCTCTTTGCGGTGATGATGCTCTTGTTGGTTCTCCTGGATGTGGTGGTGCTGATGGTTCAGGTGTCCTATGTTCTATAGGTCTTTGGTTCTGGTAGTGCCGTCTATTTTGCTTTGTCCTTAGGTTAATATTGTTCCAGCGTTCTCTGTCTTGCATGTTATTTTGATTTCCATTCCTATTTCGATATTCGTTGTTTTGATATCGTTGTCCTTCTTGTCTTGGTACTTGATTGTAATTTTGCCTGGGTGCAGTCCTGTGGTCTGAACATCTTTGTTGTTGTTCCTTCTCTCTGTTGTGTCTTGCCACGTTGATATCTATTTTTGTCAGGAACTCATTCATTCTTTTAAATGTGGATATATCCTGCATTTTCTATTTCATGTGTGAAATGTCTTGCTATACACATTATTATCTTTCTCCTCTAGTGGTGGTTCTAAATGTTGTGCTTGGTTATAATGCTGTAGAGCGTATGCACTACGGCTGATTCCCCAACTGTTATACTTTCCGAAATACAGGCGTTCCCTGCACATTAATTGTTGGTTCTGTCCCCAAAATTGATCTAAAATTTCTTGTTTAAACGTCTCCATGTCATTTATTACCATTTCTCATGCAGCAAACTAAATAGCAGCTGTACCTGTTAAATTTTTTCGTAATACTTCTTTCGCATCCTCGAAATTTGTGTTGTTTTTAATCAGATTCTCTATGATTTTGATAAATACCTTGGGGTGTACTCTCTTTACGTCCCCATCGAAAGTTATGCCAATCTCTTGTTGTGGAGTTACTATGTATTTAATAGATCCATCTGAATTTCCCATCGATCTTCTGTATTGTTCTAATTTTTGTTCTACTGTATTGACCTTCTGATTAAATCTGTTGTCTGTTTCTCGCAAATTTTCATTAATATTTTCCAAACTTCCTGTGACTCTGCCTATATCCTTATTAATTTTGTCTATTATTTCTGTTTTCTCTCTTCTGTCTTCTTGCTGGTGAAAATCGAGCTTATTTTCAATTACCTGGATATTTTCTTTTACATCTTCCCATTTATTGTCCAGTGTTTCGTAAACATTTTGCTCCACCAACTTAATATTTGCATCTAGCATTTTCATTTTTTCTTGTAAAATGTGGATTTTTCTGTCTGCAGTTTCTATGTGTTTCTCAACCATTACATATATTTCCTGTTTCAAATCTTCTAATTTTTCTTGCAATTTGTTGTTGTTTGCTTCTATTTTTTCTTCTATTTTTTCTTGACTTAGTTTTACAGCTGATAGTATTTGCATCATAATCGAGTGATCCATTTCTGCCTCTAGTTTTTGTTGTTCTTTTGTGCTAATGGCACTATCTCCTACAGTCAGATGCTGTTCTTGTTCCGATATTACCATTTCATTAGCACTCCTCAATGTCATCGGCGTGGTTTCTGTAGCTTCCAACATCTTAGCTTCTTCAGTTTCTTTTTGTGTTGGTAAGGTAAATTTTTCTTTGATGGGACCCCTTTTCGTTTTCTTGTCTGACATAATTTTAGTTTTATTTGTCTAGCAATTTATATTTTATACAGCGAAATGACCTACTTTGAATATTACCTGTAAACGCAATGTATTTACAGATCTTCTGCCCTATAAATTTTATATATTTGGTGATAAAATATTCAGACAACAACACACAAATGAAATTTTATGCAACTTAAAAACGTACAAGTGTTGAAATATGTTTGCGATCAAAATACCTTGTTTGTAATATTTTATATTCAATCAAATTTTAGGTGCTACTAAATTTTGCCCTATGAATATTAAATTTTGAAAAATCCCAGTTCTTTCTGTACCTTTCTTCACGTCTCACGTTGGTTGCGCCAATTATTACGGTATTAATAATTATTGTAATGGTATTATTATATATATATATATATATATATATATATATATATATATATATATATATATATATATATATATATATATATATATATATATATATTATTATACTATTAGCAGAGCTATGAGTTCTTAATGCTCAGGGGTGCTTCAAGGTACTTACTTTTTGAATTTATCAAAGTGAAATCAAAACAAAAGAATATTCAAAATCAATTATAATTACTAAATTTAACATTTTTTTTATATATTCAAACAACTTTACTTTACACTATATTATTTACACATCCATCCTACAAAGTGCACTTTTTCTAGTTCGATATAAATTTAAATAATTAAATACTACTTACTTAATGATGGTACACTTATTTTATTTCAATACTTCTCTTCCTAATCTGCTTTACCATTGACCTTTTTATTGACCTTTTTAATTGTTTTCTGGTTCTATAAGGCTTCCTAATCCTTGTGATTAGAAACCTTTTGTATCAACTGTGGCACCAAGAAAAACCTTTATAGACGTCGGACCTAAGTTTCAAAACTGTCCTAAACGCTGTTTGTGACACTGGCTTCACTAACAAAACTTGAAAATGTTCCTATCAAATTTCACTTCTTGTTCAAAACTGTCTAGATAACTTTGCTTTCAACTTTACAAACTCTCGAATACTGGTTAACTTTCTTATGTTTTCCTTTAAAACTTCCTCCAATCTATCTTCATAAAGAAAACCAAACACTTATATTTGCAACGTTCCAAATTCCTTCAATATATCTTTATAAAAAAACCAAAAACTTATATTTGCAATGTTCCCAATTCCATCAATCTATCTTCATAAACAAAACCAAACACTTTATCTTTGCAATCTTCTCAAAATTCCTTCTATCTATCTTCATAAACAAAACCAAACACTTATATTTGCAATCTTCCTAAAAATTCTTTGACATCCTCGTTTTTTTTGACACCTCTCTAAATTCTCTTTTTTTGTTGACTTTTTTCCTTGACAACCTGGTGCCTAGATAATCTCGCTTATAATAAAACTATTTCTTCTATTACTTGCTCTATTTTTTGGCACAGTACATATATACTGGCTGTTTTAAAGTATCTATTATTTAAATTTGTCAGTTTACATGTAAATGGTAAATTATCTGAATATACCTTTTTTATATAATTTTAGTAATAGAAAATTATCGATGAATAGATTTTCAAACATTATGTGTTTTAAACAATAATTATTGAACTAACATGTATATTGGCCTATCGCATTCCATAGCAATATATATATATATATATATATATATATATATATATATATATATATATATATATATATATATATATATATAAACTTAGCCCGGATCCATATCCATAGACCATATGGTCTAGAGCGCCGCCCTTAACCACACAGGCGCTCCGGGCGAGCCAATCATTTGGCGCCCTTTATTATATAATAATGATATAATACTTATGTATAATTATATATTAAAATAATAAAAGAAGTTAATTGGGTAGCACATTTGGTTTAAATGTAATATAACTCTAAGCCTGTCTGGCAGTTGGTTGAACTCGAAACATGTTAACTTTACTTTTCTAGCTTTTTGTCAGCAAATTCACTAATAAGACAAGCAAAATCTAGGTTTTCTGTAACTTGATTTTCAATGGACAGTGAGGCCAAACTGGTCTCAATCTGGTTTGAGGCATTGTAGACCGCAAGTAGGTTTTTATCAATTTCAGTTTGGAAAAACTGCGTTCACCACTTGCAACAGTCACTGGTATTGTTAACAGAATACGCAACGATATCCAGGTGTTGGGATATAATTCTTAAAGGTTATGCTTCTTGATAAGGTTTAAGGCTTCAATATGCGTTGCTTGATTGTCTTCAAGATAATGCTGCAGGCCTAAAATTTCATCGCACAACAAATTGCCATCGATATCTGACATAAAGTTGACAGTTAACTTTTCCTGTAATTTAGCACAATTAATAATTGTTCTTTATTTTGATCCTGTTTCATGTTAAACAAGAAACTCCACGTCGTAGAAAAATCTTGCATCTGATGAAATCTTTTATTCATAGATATAAGAACGACATCTAAAAGAGCATTAAAAAATTCTACTTCAAATTTTTTTTGGGTCAATTATTTGTTCATCATCAGCCTCTTCACCCGGTCTACGTTTGATACGTCTAAGTGGCGTTTGTATTTTAAATAATGGCTGTGTGTCAAGACGCAACGCTAATTCATTTGCTGTTACATTAGCTCGCTCGAAACCTGTTGGTCTATATGTTTCCAAATAAGAGCAACATTTATTTAAGATATCCATAAACTCGACAAAGTTGATTGTAGGTGACCAACTTGATTTGCTCACAACATTAATTTGAAAAAGAACATCATACCACATCACGAAAGAAACAATGACGCTGAAGTCTATTATTTGTCCTCCTAGAGTTGTCGCTTCGTGTGATGTTGCAGCATTGCTTTGTTTAGTAACATCGGCCAAAGAAACGAAAGCATCGTGCATTTTACATAATTGATAGCGAACCGCTTTGATGGTTTCAATTCGAGCTTCCCAGCGTGTCACTTATGTTTTTCAGGGTGTATATTTTCACATGGTCGGTCAAAAATGTCCATGTATTTACCGATCCGGCAAATAAATGAAACATTTTTTGTAACATTCCGAACAGGGTCACGGACTTGACTGATGATTTTGCCGCATCACATAGTACCAAATTATAACTATAGCATCTACATGGTACGAAAAAAGCTAGCGGATAAGTTAGTAATTCTTTTCTGAACGCCTTTATTCTTCCCCTTCATGTTCGCGCCATTATCATAACCCTGTCTTCTGCAGTAATTAATGTTAAGGCCTATATTACTCAATGTTTTTAAAATGCTTTCTGTGAGACCAGCACTGGTTGTATCATCTATTTCCAAGAATGAAATAAAATATTCTTGTACACTTACGCCTTCCTCCGTAATGTCAGCGCATCTTAAAGTTATTGAAATTTGCTCTTTATGGCTTATATCGGGAGTAAAATCAGCTATGATTGCATATTACTTTGATGCTTTTATGCGAGATACTATTGTAGACGTAACTTTTGATGCCATTAGTTCTATTAACTCATTTTGTATATTTTTGCCGCAATAATGATTAGCCAATTCACCATTCACTGCCAATCTGACATGCTCTTCCATTAAGGGATCAAACTTTGCCAATAACTGTACAAGGCCTAAGATTTTTTCATTATTTGGAGTAAATAATTTATCTGATGACCCTCTGAATGCCATGTTATTTTCAGCCAAATACAAGGTTATGTGCATTAATTTTTGAAGCACATTGTTCCATCGTAAACTTTCTTTAGATATTAGCTTTTGTTCTTCCTTGTCAATAGTTAAACCTGATTTCAGCTTCAATCCATTGGGTAAATGCTTTTTTGTGTGCAGGACTATTTTCGTGCATTTTCAAAGGTTCACTTAAATGTTTCCAATTTTTGAAACCTTCAGTACTGTCAAATTAGCAAGTGACTTTAAGTCAAACAGTCGACAACAAAAGCAAAAGACACTATCGTTTGATTCTGAATAAAGTAGCCACCGTCGTTTGATAGTTTCTGCGGTTGATAGTTTTCTTGTGTAATGTTTTGAAGAAAACTTACGTCCATTTTCATCTTTTGGAAAGTTACTCACATGAATTTGTGATGGTCCACACGGTATAATGTGATCTATGTTTTTTGCATTAAGTACTTTTGGCCACGTAGCTATATCAGACACATTGTATTTTTTATTTCACCTATGTTGATACTTTCATCAACCACTGAAGTTATATTTTGACTTTGACTTGGAGAAATATCAGAGGCTTCATGCAAATACCTAATGGGCTGTTCAATTTGGTCACCTTGAATAGACGACTGTATAGCTTGAGTGTCAAAATATTCAGAATCTAAAGAAATATTGGCTGATACTGACACATGGACATCTGATTCAATACCTGAAGTACTCGCTTTAGAATTTTCTTTGAAGTATTTTTGGATATTGATCTGTTTTTTTTTTAGTTTCTTCAAAAACTTTTTCTTTTTCAGCTTTTCTTTTCCGATTTTCTGAATCAGAAAGCTTTTTTTAAATTATTTATTTCTTTCATATTATTGCGAATATTGTCTGTATTAATAAAACAAAAAAGCCTGGACGCAGCAAGTGCGTTATGGTAGTGAATTTTCATAGAAGTGATCTGGCACAAAATATTTTATAACTTTTTTTTCTTGTAACATAGAAATCTAAATTTTGGTGTGTAGTTTACTTTTTATATCGTAAACCTATCTACCAAATTTGGTTATCATAGATTTTTTATTTTTTAAGATAAAATTTTTTTTCAAATGAAAACTCAAAATTTTTCCGGAAAACCTCGTCCGATTTTTTTTATTAACGAACTTATCAAAGCCATTTACAAAAGGAAGGTATGTGCCAAATTTTATCAAAATCGGCCTATTATTCTTTGAGATAAAAATTTTTTTCGAATGAAAACTCAAAATTTTCCCGGAAAACCTCGTCCGATTTTCCTGACTAACAAACTTGTCAAAGCTATTTACAAAAGAAAGGTACATGCCAAATTTTATTAAAATCGGCTAATTACTTTTTGAGATAAGAATTTTTTTCGAATGAAAACTCAAAATTTTCCCGGAAAACCTCGTCCGATTTTCCTGACTAACGAACTTATCCAAGCTATTTACAAAAGAAAAGTACATGCCAAATTTTATCAAAATCGGCCCATTATTTTTTGAGTTATCGGTGTGATACATATATATATATATATATATATATATATATATATATATATATATATATATATATATATATATATATATATATATATATATATATATATATATATATATATATATATATATAAACATATAAAAATTGAAACTGACCCCGGATATGGGTTCTAGGGGTCCTAGATCGCGCTCATTTGAAGAAATTTTTTCAAAATTCAAAAGTCGAGATCTCCTCATTAGTGAATTTTTTCTATTCACTAATAAAGAAAATGTATGTTTATAATACATATATAATACAATAATATTCAACACTCAATATGTATTAAACCGCTCAAGCCAATGTTTATAAAGAAGTGTACCTACTAAAATAAAATATTATTTCGATTCACTCTACATGGGGATTCCCCGAATGAACGGCAGGTGGTTTTTATTGTTTTAGTAGGTCATTATGAGATGGCGCTGTCAAATGAGATTATCGTAATTTGTTAACAAGAATGTTGTAGTGCGGTAACAAAGGAGATGCGCAACTGTTGTAAGGGTTTGTTGACACATGCGTTGGCGCGCGCGGCGCCCCTGAGCTCCGGCGCCCTGGGCGACCGCCCGGGTCACCCCACCCTAATAACGGCGCTGGGTCTAGGTTTGCGCTTATTTGAAGGAATATTTTCAAAATTTTGAAGACGCGAAATTTTTATATGAAATTTTCTAAAAATTATCGACTATTTAACCACAAACTATATAACTAAAAGGACTGCCAAAGCGTCAGAGAAAGGGTCTATTTGAAATTACTTTTCTGAAGATATTCAGTAAAATAGAGGATAATGACGATTGAAGCAGAAACTTAGGTTATGTAAAACGCACTTCCTACGATATATTCGTCTCAGCATATTTCTTTAAAATTTCACGTGTTGACGTTTTAAATCGCGACTTTGGCGTTTTAAAGAGAAAAGCTATAGAAATTTCAAAGTATTTTTCCTGGCATTTATTGACCCTTTCGTCCAAGAAAACGTATTCCCTGTCTCTAATATTCAATACATTTATTAACCACTCAACCACACAAAAAATTTGGTTTGAGCCATTCTCTGATCACCAGTGGCACACAAGAATTGTTTTATAAAAGCCGTTTAATTTTTTTCTTTTAACCTAGAGATCTAAATTTTGGTATATAGTTATTTTTTACAGTGTAAACCTATGTTCCAATTTTGGTTGCCATAGCTTTGCTGTTTTCGAAAGGAAACTCAAAATTTTCCTGGCAAAACTTGTCCGATTTCCTGGCTGACGAAAAACTGCCAAATTTAATCAAAATCGACCCACTGTTTTTTAACTTATCGGTATACAGCTTCGGTCGTCCAGCGGTAAGAACGTGTGCCTTTGAACTCCAGAGTACTGGTTTCGATTCCCAGGGTTCCATTTTCGCTTTTTCAGTACATACTTGAAAAACAGACGAGGTTCTGGCTTGAATTTGAGCTAGTTGAATGTCCCGTCCTTTGAAGTGGGCGTAAAGCCGTCGGTTCCGTGTCCATGCTATATTGGGCACGTAAAAGGGCCCTATCTGCTTACAGAAAACCAGGGGTTCGGCAAAATTTTCAGGATTGGAGGTGAAACTGCTCCCTAGCGTCGATGATTGGACAGAGTCGCGGAAATAGACCGACGTTAAAAAAACTAAACACAACATACACACACACATAATTATCAGTGTGATAAATATATAATACAATAATACAATATCGTTTATTGTCTTAGACTTTACCATATGTCTGATACAATAAGTCTAGTACTACTTGTGCTGTATAAAATGCCATGATTTATAAATGGTATCTTCCAAAAAAACTTAATATTGAATTTTCTAAATTATAGACTTTAGATTTTGACGTACCAAACGAAATTTACTTTTTTTCCATTTCTACTGCCATCTAAAATTTCCAATCACTTCCTTTATTTTCTGATATTCTCAACATCTTCTTCATTATTTTTCAACACATATTCTCTATTAAACTTCCATAATTATAACAAAACTTCAAATTTTATGCAGAAACAATATATATATATATATATATATATATATATATATATATATATATATATATATATATATATATATATATATATATTCACGCTTTTTGCAAGATATTTTTTTTAAATTTTAAAATTCAAAAATTGCGATAAACTCATTAGTGATTTGTTTCTATGAAAATTCACTAAAAGGAAAACAGAGCTATCATAATTGTTAATCCTACGAATCCTCAGTGCAGGAGTTACATTCGCAATTATGTTTGTTAAATATAGATGTTTAAAATTCAGTCAACATTCACTTTATTTCACTTAATTTAAATATTAGAGTGTAAAGTCACGAGTATCTCCTAAGAAGTATTTTTTTCTCATTTTCTGTTTGTTTCAGAACTATGACGACAGGCGTTTTTCTGGACTATTAATCTTACAAGGTTATCTTTCAAAGGATTTTCAATAGGTAAGTAAGAAAACTAGATTAGCTTGGACTCATTTTATAATTTTTGTTTAATATACACTTTTTTTATTAACTATAATACATTTTTTTATCAATTTGATAACGGGACAGCATAACGAGTAAATTTGCAATTTTCAGAAGTTTAAAATATTTACCAGCACAATAAGTTGGACAAATAGAATAAAAAAGTTTCTAGAATTAAATAACGATAGGCAATTTTGTTAGTGAATTTTCGTAGAAAAAATCATAAATAGGGTGATCCCGACTTTTGAAATTTTTATTTCAAGTGAGCGCGAACTAGGACCCCGAGAACCCATATCTGGGGTCAGCTTCAATTTTTATAGGTTATATATATATATATATATATATATATATATATATATATATATATATATATATATATATATATATATATATATATATATATATATATCACACCGATAACTCAAAAATAATAGGCCGATTTTGATAAAATTTTGCAGGTACCTTCCTTTTGTAAGTGGCTTGGATAAGTTCGTAGCTAAGAAAATCTGATAAAGTTTACCGAAAAAATTTTGCGTTTTCTTTCAAAAAAAAATTCCCTGAAAATAACAGAGCTATATGGCAACTAAATTTGGTAAGTAGGTTACGTTATAAAAAGTAAACTACATACCAAAATTTAGATCTCTATCTTATAAGAAGAAAAGTTATAAGCATTTAATAAAAAAATATTTGGTGTCAGATCATTCTATGGAAATTCAGTACCATAATGCACTTGCTGCGTCCGGCCTTTTTTAATATATAAGCCCGCTGGTCGGACCAAAGAGTTAGTTAAAAATCTCTGCTCCGTAGAGTATCTAACAAGTCAAAAGTCCGTTCTCCGTTAGTTAAAGACCCCATAATTCTTTGTATTTAATCAAGTTATTATCATTTGCTAAAATTTTAATGTTTTTTGTTTTATAACTGTCCCGAAAACTTCTAGTCCGACCCCATCTAATACTCTAAACTTATGTTCGCCATTCCGTATTAATAATTTTTTCCAGATAGATCCACAGATATACAAGTGTCCTATATCAGTCAGGTCAGGTCAGGTCAGGTCAAGTCGGATTTATAGTGTAAATTGTCATTATTTGTTTAGGCGCCCGACTGACGCAACGTGAAATTTCTTAAGAACACCTAGGACTCATTTTTGGTTGTTAGTGATAAATAAGTCATTTTCCAAGCTAAAGAGCCTAATAGAAACTATCTGGTCATATCTACCAAAATAATTTGGATTCTGAGGGAGTATAAATACGGTACTCTCTATTTTCATTCACTAGTCCCTCGTGTGATCCGAGTGATAAGGCACTGCACAGTATCATTTTTTTACCTCTAAGTTATATGGCTACGGCAGTATGCCATTCGCGGATTTTTCCCACCCCTTACATCACCAGTATTACTGTTATTTTTTTTATTGGCTTTGTCAGATCAGTATATTTCACAAAACTATCGTTTTTTTAGCCCTTTTTCTTTTTACTTTTAGCGAATTTTTTTTAAAAAAAATTCGCTTATGGGGAGATCTGTGTTTATATATATATATATATATATATATATATATATATATATATATATATATCCGACCGATAACTCAAAAAATAATGGACCGATCTTGATAAAATTTGCAGAGTACCTTCCTTTTGCAAGTGGCTTGGATAAGTTCGTTAGCCAGGAAAATCTGACCAGGTTTTCCCGGAAAATTTTGTGTTTTCTTTATAAAAAAATTCATATCTCCGGAAATAACAAAGTAAGGGCAACCAAATTTGGTACGCATGTTTGTATTATAAAGAGTGAACTCTGTACCAAAACTTAAGTCCATAGCTTTAAAGACAAAGAAGTTATGGGCAGTTAAAACAATAAATGTAGGAGTTTTCCTCAAAACGTCAAACTCGCAATATTAAACGTCAAAATTGGCAATGTTTAGGCAAAGAATGTAAAACAAATACCATTTGTTAAAAGAAAATGTTGAAAGAAGAGTGTTCTGCAAACCCTTAAGTTTCAGATTCAACCGTCATTGCCCTTCATTTTACTAAAACGTTTACAGGAAATCCATTTCAAATAGACCATTTCTCTGGTGCTTTGGCTGTCAGTTTAGTTAAGTTTGGTAGCTGTTTGGATATTTATTTGTAGGTTTAGTGAAATTTATGGTTTAACGGCCTATAATTTTTTTTAGCTAATTATCGTGGAACAAATTTGTTAATGCATTTTTGCATTTTTTATCGAAATATGATGCGTTTATCTTTAAAAAAATTCTGGACGCAGTAAGTGCGTTTTGGTTGCGAATTTTCGGTAAATTTGCAGTTAAGCTCCCGAACGCTTTTCAAAACACTGTTTTCAGAAACCTGCCTAGAGCCCCCCCTGGATCCACAAACCCCAAGAAAAATTTGTTGTTCACACTCCCCAAGGAAGTTACGGGACCAGGAGTGTGAGCAGGGGGCCATAATTTTTTTAGCTAATTTTTTAAGAACAAATTCGTTAATGTAATTTTGCATTTTTTATCGAAATATGATGCGTTTATAAGAAAAAAATCTGGACGCAGTAAGTGCGTTTTGGTAGCGAATTTTCGGTAAATTTGCAGTTTAGCTCCCGAACGCTTTTCAAAACACTGTTTTCAGAAACCTGCCTAGAGCCCCCCTGGATCCACAAACCCCAAGAAAAATTTGTTGTTCACACTCCCCAAGGAAGTTACGGGACCAGGAGGGAGTAGGGGGTGCATAATTTTTTTAGCTAATTTTTGGAGAACAAATTCGTCAATGCATTTTTCCATTTTTTATCGAAATATGATGCGTTTGTAAGAAAAAAATCTGGACGCAGTAAGTGCGTTTTGGTAGCAAATTTTCGGTAAATTTGCAGCTTAGCTCCCGAACGTTTTTCAAAAAACTGTTCAGAAACCTGCAGGTGAGGTCCTAGTAATGTCTCTGAAAACAATTTGTTGGATAGAAAACCAACATTTAAGTTTATTTTCGGAAAATTTTTGTATATTTTCAAACCATAAGTAATTTTGATAAAATATAGTACATTGTT
The DNA here is from genome assembly GCA_964006375.1 of Tillus elongatus. Classification (NCBI taxonomy): domain Eukaryota; kingdom Metazoa; phylum Arthropoda; class Insecta; order Coleoptera; family Cleridae; genus Tillus; species Tillus elongatus. The sequence goes on along the minus strand of OZ023263.1, from coordinate 128,352,281 downwards.
TCTACCACATAGGCTATACCGGTAATCAGATTGATGCCTGCTCGCATTTGCTATTAAAAACATTTTTATGGAAAATCACTTCCATAACACATTTGATGCATCTAGACTTTTGAAAAATGTTTATATATTTTCAAACAATAAATTTGTTTCAATGAAATATGATACATTGTTTCTACTATATAGGCAACCAAGTTTGATGCCTGCTTTCATCAAAGAAAGACATTTGCTATTAAAAATATTTTAAAGAAAATTCGCTACCATAACGCACTTGCTGCGTCCCGAGATTTTTTTTATTATTTTCTCGCATAAAACCGTTCTTTGAAGTATTGTCCATTGATTTTGTTTTCCATATTTATTTTTTAATTTTTTTTTCCTTATAATATTAATTTATAGTGTGGCCCATTTGAAACGAGCTGGCAGTCATAACTGCCTGAAAAAGATTTTGTCGAAAAAAACCTCAAACACGTCAAGTTTCCTTGTGAGGGGGACAATGTTAGACGCAAAAATGTAGCCCAAACTTTACCCTCCTAAGCGGGGGTGTCATCTCTCAATTTTTTTCAAATAGGAATAGGGGTCGTTGAAAATAGCTTTTGACTCCCTATACATTGCTCTTTATTTTTCAAATACAGTCCACTCGTTTAGAAGATATATGTATGTGTTTTTGTTTCCTGCTAGTATGGCCAATCACCGACGCAAGGGAGCAGTTTCACCTCACTATTCTGGACATTTTGCAAAAGCCCTGCCTTTCTGTAAGGAGGGTAGTGATTTTTAATGTGCCCAACATCGAATTGAAACGGGACCGACGGCTTTACGCCCCCTCCGAAGGTCAGAAAGTGCAGACATTCAACTTGCTCAGATACAATGCCACAACCTCGGTTGATGTTAATTCTACAGTATGTACTGAAAAAGCGAATGGCGAACCCTGGGATGGAACCCAATAGCTTTCGGTTCAGAGGCACACGTTCTTACCGCTGAACCACCGAGACTCTGTTTAGAAGATATGAATTTTTTAAATATCACTAATGCATATCCCGAGAAATTCTTAATGCTTGAGTTAGGCCTCACCAGTGTCCATTACGAGATAAAGATGTTAAAGGTTGCGTAGGTAATAAAAAGTCATTTAGACTAAGGTGCTCCAAAATAACCTTATCAAAATATGGCTTGTGATATCACATTCATGTTACCTACGCAAACCTTCAACAACATTTTATGTTGTAATGAACGCTGGTTAGGCTCAACTCAAGCACTAAGAATTTCTCGGGAAATGCATTAGTCATATTTCAAAATTTTATATCTTCTAAACGAATAGACAGAATTTAAAAAAAAATAAAAAAGCAGTTTATATGAAATCAAAAGCTCTTTTCAACGAGCGATCACATAACCCTTATTCCCATTTGAAAAAATTGGATAGGTGACACCCCCGCTTACGAGGGTAAAATTTGGGCTATATTTTTCATCAAAAGTGGTCCCCCTCACAAGCAAACTTGACAACTAGTTTTCAATGGGACAGCCTGTACAATCAAAACTTAATAATATGGGATGACGGGGACACACGCTTCATGTTTTAGAGGTCTGTCTATGCAGCTCTAAAACACACAAACAACGAGACCCATGATAAAGAGTTGGATTACAGTAGGACAGGCAGTATGACCATCACATTTACATAGGCTTATATTTTTATAGCAGAACAAGTTAACACAAATTTATATACTAATTTTAAAATTATGTTATGTTTTCCTACTAGTGTGTAGCATTTTTACCACACAGAAGTTACGGTAAGTTAAAGGGGCAATGAACACGGTTTAGCTGGGTAATCTAATTAGTAAAAGAACAAATTAGGTTTGTTTTCTGTTGGCAGTTTAAAAGCATATGATCCGTATCCCCAAACTCACCACAATCATAATTGGGGTCCCTATTTAAATTAATTTTAAAAAGATAAGACGGAACCAAGGCATGGCCAAACTTTAGCCTACAAATTTTAACTGTAGTGTATTTATTGAAAGATATATATGAAACCCACTGAACTGCAGGTGGAAGAGGTTGTAAACTTTTATAATATTTACCTTTAGTATTATACGTATAGTCATTATACTACCTTTTCACGATTATTTCTGAAAGCAAAGGTAGAATGTCAATTATTGGACATACATAATGTTCTTCTTCTCCAAACTCTAGGCCTCTTTAGCTATCAAGTTGGCTTTTTCATTGTAAACAACTCCACACTGTGCTTTGAACCAAACTAAACTAACGGTTTTTCCTGCATTTTGTAAAATCGTAATTAGGGTAATTATATTTGCAACTAAATAATTACAGCTTGGATTGGGAGAACTACTTTTCAGTTTATTCAGGCTACTTTTGCTATCACTAAATATAGTTGCACGTTGTATTCCTTTTTCTAACTATGGATAAGTTTTCTGTTTGCGTGAAGTTATCCATAAATTCCCAGCCATAGATTTACACGTAGGGTCAGCAGAAAGCGGGATGGATCGTCGCGATCACAATATCAGTGAAGCGGATTCAACGTAGTAAATTTATGGCTAGCCATAGATGCCAGCCATAGCTACTGCACCTTACCGAAGAAAAAGGAATTTGTCTTAAGTGTTTTGCAATAACATAATAAGACTAAACCAATTATTTATTATTAACATAGTCATAGAGGAAAACTAAATTTGAATGAAAAAAACGTAAGAAGATTGGAATAGCAATTAAGACGTTTCCGAAATATGAACTATTTTAGATATTCGCAGTAGATGTGCCAAAATCATAAAACCAAGAAATGATTACCAAGGCCCTAGTGTATAATAGGATATGTAAATTATCTTTTGTCACCTTTTGCAAAAGTGAGAAAAATACATATGAAGATCGGGACAGCAATTAAGAAGTTTCCGAAATATGAATAATTTTTTGATATTTGCAGTAGATGTGCCAAAATCATAAAAACAAAAAATGATTACCAAGGCCCCAGTGTATAATAAGATATGCAAATTATCTTTTGTCACCCTTTTCAAAAGTGAGAAAAATGCATATGAAGATCGGGATAGCAATTAATAAGTTTCCGAAATATGACTTATTTTTTGATATTTGCAGTAGATGTGCCAAAATCATAAAAACAAAAAATGATTACCAAGGCCCTAGTGTATAATAAGATATGCAAATTATCTGTTGTCACCCTTTTTAAAAGTGAGAAAAATGCATATGAAAATCGGGATAGCAATTAAGACGTTTCCGAAATATGAATTATTTTTTGATATTTGCAGTAGATGTGCCAAAATCATAAAAACAAAAAATGATTACCAAGGCCATTGTGTATAATAGGATATGTAATTTATCTTTTGTCACCTTTTGCAAAAGTGAGAAAAATGCATATGAAGATCGGGATAGCAATTAAGAAGTTTCCGAAATATGAATTATTTTTTGAAATTTCAGTAGATGTGCCAAAATCATAAAAACAAAAAATAATTACCAAGGCCCTAGTGTATAATAGGATATGTAATTTATCTTTTGTCACCTTTTGCAAAAGTGAGGAAAATGCATATGACGATCGGGATAGCAATTAAGAAATTTCCGAAATATCAATTATTTTTTGGTATTTGCAGAAGATGTGCCAAAATAATAAAAACAAAAAAATGATTACCAAGGCCCTAGTGTATAATAAGATATGTAAATTATCTTTTGTCACCTTTTGCAAAAGTGAGAAAAATGCATATGAAAATCGGGATAGCAATTAAGACGTTTCCGAAATATGATTTATTTTTTGATATTTGCAGAAGATGTGCCAAAATCATAAAAACAAAAAATGATTACCAACGCCCTAGTGTAAAATAGGATATGTAATTTATCTTTTGTCAGCTTTTGCAAAAGTGAGAAAAATGCATATGAAGATCGGGATAGCAATTAAGAAGTTTCCGAAATATGAATTATTTTTTGATATTTGCAGTAGATGTGCCAAAATCATAAAAACAAAAAATGATTACCAAGGCCCTAGTATATAATAGGATATGTTAATTATCCTTTGTCACCTTTTGCAAAAGTGAGAAAAATGCATATGAAGATCGGGATAGTAATTAAGAATTTTCCGAAATATGAATTATTTTTTTATATTTGCAGTAGATGTGCCAAAATCATAAAAACAAAAAATGATTACCAAGGCCCTATTGTATAATAAGATATGTAAATTATCTTTTCTCACCTTTTGCAAAAGTGAGAAAAATGCATATGAAGATCGGGATAACAATTAAGAAGTTCCCGAAATATGAATTATTTTTATATTTGCAGTAGATGTGTCAAAATCATAAAAACAAAAAATGATTACCAAGGACCTAGTGTATAATAGGATATGTAACTTATCTTTTGTCACCTTTTGCAAAAGTGAGAAAAATGCATGTGAAAATCAGGATTGCAAAAGAAGTTTCCGAAATATGAGTTATTTTTTGATATTTTCAGTAGATGTGCCAAAATCATAAAAACAAAAAATGATTACCAAGACTCTAGTGTGTAATAAAATATGAAAATTATCTTTTGTCACCCTTTTCAAAAGTAAGAAAAATATATATGAAGATCGGGATTAATTTAGAAGTTTCCGAAATATGAATTATTTTTTGATATTTGCAGTAGATGTGCCAAAATCATAAAAACAAAAAATGATTACCAAGGCCCTAGTGTACACTAAGATATGCAAATTATCTTTTGTCACCTTTTGCAAAAGTGAGAAAAATGCATATGAAGATCGGGATAGTAATTAAGAATTTTCCGAAATATGAATTATTTTTTTATATTTGCAGTAGATGTGCCAAAATCATAAAAACAAAAAATGATTACCAAGGCCCTAGTGTATAATAAGATATGTAAATTATCTTTTGTCACCTTCTGCAAAAGTGAGAAAAATGCATATGAAGATTGGGATAGCAATTAAGACGTTTCCGAAATATGAACTATTTTAGATATTTGCAGTAGATGTGCCAAAATCATAAAAACAAAAAATGATTACGAAGGCCCCAGTGTATAATAAGATATGCAAATTATCTTTTGTCACCCTTTTCAAAAGTGAGAAAAATGCATATGAAGATCGGGATGGCAATTAATAAGTTTCCGAAATATGACTTATTTTTTGATATTTGCAGTAGATGTGCCAAAATCATAAAAACAAAAAATGATGACCAAGGCCCTAGTGTATAATAAGATATGCAAATTATCTTTTGTCACCCTTTTCAAAAGTGAGAAAAATGCATATGAAAATCGGGATAGCAATTAAGACGTTTCCGAAATATGAATTATTTTTTGATATTTGCAGTAGATGTGCCAAAACCATAAAAACAAAAAATGATTACCAAGGCCCTAGTGTATAATAGGATATGTAATTTATCTTTTGTCACCTTTTGCAAAAGTGAGAAAAATATATATAAAGATCGGGATTAATTAAGAAGTTTCCGAAATATGAATTATTTTTTGATATTTTCAGTAGATGTGCCAAAATCATAAAAACAAAAAATGATTACCAAGGCCCTAGTGTATAATAGGATATGTAAATTATCTTTTGTCACCTTTTGCAAAAGTGAGGAAAATGCATATGACGATCGGAATAGCAATTAAGAAATTTCCGAAATATCAATTATTTTTTGGTATTTGCAGTAGATGTGCCAAAATAATAAAAACAAAAAAAAGATTACCAAGGCCCTAGTGTATAATAAGATATGTAAATTATCTTTTGTCACCTTTTGCAAAAGTGAGAAAAATGCATATGAAAATCGGGATAGCAATTAAGACGTTTCCGAAATATGATTTATTTTTTGATATTTGCAGTAGATGTGCCAAAATCATAAAAACAAAAAATGATTACCAAGGCCCTAGTGTAAACTGGGCTTGTAATTTATCTTTTGTCACCTTTTGCAAAAGTGAGAAAAATGCATATGAAGATCGGGATAGCAATTAAGAAGTTTCCGAAATATGAATTATTTTTTGATATTTGCAGTAGATGTGCCAACATCATAAAAACAAAAAATGATTACCAAGGCCCTAGTGTATAATAGGATATGTAAATTATCTTTTGTCACCTTTTGCAAAAGTGAGAAAAATGCATATGAAGATCGGGATAGTAATTAAGAATTTTCCGAAATATGAATTATTTTTTTATATTTGCAGTAGATGTGCCAAAATCATAAAAACAAAAAATAATTACCAAGGCCCTAGTGTGTAATAAGATATGTAAATTATCTTTTGTCACCTTTTGCAAAAGTGAGAAAAATGTATATGAAGATCGGGATAACAATTAAGAAGTTTCCGAAATATGAATTATTTTTTATATTTGCAGTAGATGTGTCAAAATTATAAAAACAAAAAATGATTACCAAGGCCCTAGTGTATAATAGGATATGTAACTTATCTTTTGTCACCTTTTGCAAAAGTGAGAAAAATGCATGTGAAGATCAGGATAGCCAAAGTAGTTTCCGAAATATGAATTATTTTTTGATATTTTCAGTAGATGTGCCAAAATCATAAAAACAAAAAATGATTACCAAGGCCCTAGTGTATAATAGGATATGTAAATTATCTTTTGTCACCTTTTGCAAAAGTGAGGAAAATGCATATGACGATCGGAATAGCAATTAAGAAATTTCCGAAATATCAATTATTTTTTGGTATTTGCAGTAGATGTGCCAAAATAATAAAAACAAAAAAAAGATTACCAAGGCCCTAGTGTATAATAAGATATGTAAATTATCTTTTGTCACCTTTTGCAAAAGTGAGAAAAATCCATATGAAAATCGGGATAGCAATTAAGACGTTTCCGAAATATGATTTATTTTTTGATATTTGCAGTAGATGTGCCAAAATCATAAAAACAAAAAATGATTCCAAGGCCCTAGTGTAAACTGGGCTTGTAATTTATCTTTTGTCACCTTTTGCAAAAGTGAGAAAAATGCATATGAAGATCGGGATAGCAATTAAGAAGTTTCCGAAATATGAATTATTTTTTGATATTTGCAGTAGATGTGCCAACATCATAAAAACAAAAAATGATTACCAAGGCCCTAGTGTATAATAGGATATGTAAATTATCTTTTGTCACCTTTTGCAAAAGTGAGAAAAATGCATATGAAGATCGGGATAGTAATTAAGAATTTTCCGAAATATGAATTATTTTTTTATATTTGCAGTAGATGTGCCAAAATCATAAAAACAAAAAATAATTACCAAGGCCCTAGTGTGTAATAAGATATGTAAATTATCTTTTGTCACCTTTTGCAAAAGTGAGAAAAATGTATATGAAGATCGGGATAACAATTAAGAAGTTTCCGAAATATGAATAATTTTTTATATTTGCAGTAGATGTGTCAAAATTATAAAAACAAAAAATGATTACCAAGGCCCTAGTGTATAATAGGATATGTAACTTATCTTTTGTCACCTTTTGCAAAAGTGAGAAAAATGCATGTGAAGATCAGGATAGCCAAAGTAGTTTCCGAAATATGAATTATTTTTTGATATTTGCAGTAGATGTGCCAAAATCATAAAAACAAAAAATGATTACCAAGGCCCTAGTGTATAATAGGATATATAAATTATCTTTTGTCACCTTTTGCAAAAGTGAGAAAAATACATATGAAGATCGGGATAGCAATTAAGACGTTTCCGAAATATGAATTATTTTTTTATATTTGCAGTAGATGTGCCAAAATCATAAAAACAGAAAATGATTACCAAGGCCCTAGTGTATACTAAGATATGCAAATTATCTTTTGCCACCCTTTTCAAGTGAGAAAAATGCATATGAAAATCGGGATAGCAATGAAGACGTTTCCGAAATATGAATTATTTTTTGATATTTGCAGTAGATGTGCCAAAATCAGAAAAACAAAAAATGATTACCAAGGCCCTAGTGTATAATAGGATATGTAAATTATCTTTTGTCACCTTTTGCAAAAGTGAGAAAAATGCATATGAAAATCGGGATAGCAATTAAGACGTTTCCAAAATATGAATTATTTTTTGGTATTTTCAGTAGATGTGCCAAAATCATAAAAACAAAAAATGATTACTAAGGCCCTAGTGTGTAATAAAATATGCCAATTATCTTTTGTCGCCCTTTTCAAAAGTAAGAAAAATATATATAAAAATCGGGATTAATTAAGAAGTTTCCGAAATATGAATTATTTTTTGATATTTGCAGTAGATGTGCCAAAATCATACAAACAAAAAATGATTACCAAGGCCCTAGTGTGTAATAAAATATGCAAATTATCTTTTGTCGCCCTTTTCAAAAGTAAGAAAAATATATATCAAGATCGGGATTGCAATTAAGAAGGTTTCGAAATATGAATTATTTTTTGATATTTGCAGTAGATGTGCCAAAATCGAAAAACAAAAAATGATTACCAAGGCCCTAGTGTGTAATAAAATATGCAAATTATCTTTTGTCACCCTTTTCAAAAGTAAGAAAAATATATATGAAGATCGGGATTGCAATTAAGAAGTTTCCGAAATATGAATTATTTTTTGATATTTGCAGTAGATGTGCCAAAATCATAAAAACAAAAAATGATTACGAAGGCCCTAGTTAGCTCACGCGCTGGCTACGTCCTTCACCTACAAAAACCAACAGTGAAGCCAGAGAAGTAGTCTCCAAGTCTGGATGTAGTATGGACAAGTTTCACCAAGTAAGGGCAACAACAATCAATGAATGTAAATTATCTTTTGTCATTGTTATTATTATTATTATTATTATTATTATTATTATTATTATTATTATTATTATTATTATTATTATTATTATTATTATTATTATTATTATTATTATCATTATTATTATTATTATTATTATTATTATTATTATTATTATTATTATTATTATTATTATTATTATTACTATTACTATTATTATTATTTAACGTGTAGTGTATAATTTTTTGTCGCATCCATGGTTAATAATGAATATATTGAGCTTTACCATAGAAATGCGCCATCCTGTAAACAGATAGAAAATGAAACTGACCCTGGATGTGGGTCCTAGGGAGCCTTCTGCGCTTATTTGATGAAGTCTTCTCAAAATCCAAAAGTCGCGGTCTTCCTAAAACGAATTTTTTCTACGAACATTGTCTAAAAAATGTCTAAAATTAATTTTCTGCGAATATTTTAATAAAACGGACAATGGCGGTTTAAGCTGATACTAAAGGCTTTGTCAAATTAACTACTTACAACATTTCCTCTACATAACCAGTTATCGCTTCAGGTTCTTTGTCTAAAAATTGTCAGTTTTGACGTTTCAAATCGCGAGTTTGAAATTTTACAAATTTATGAAGTTCTCAACGTAATTTTTTTGCTGTTTTTTGACCTTTTTGCATTTTTCTAGTCATCACTGGCACCTAAATTTGTTTTTTTAAAAGCCTATAACTTTTTTTGTTTTAACTTATAAATCCAAATTTTGGTATATATTATATGTTATACTTTGCGTAATATAAATTTGCATACCAAATTTGGGTCTAGAGCTTTGCTTTTCTCGGAGATAAAAAAAATTTCGAAGGAAGCTCAAAATTGTCCTGAAAAAACTATGCCGATTTTTCTGGATACCAAACTTATCAAAGCCACTTACAAGAGTAAGGTACCTACCAAATTTCATCAGAATCGGCCCATTATTTTTTTGAGTTATCGGTGTGATAAAAGACAAACATATCTTGAATATAAATTCTAGACATTTGTGCCTTCATTTGAAAAAAGTATTGGATAGCCTTACAATTGCAATCTTGTCAATAGTTCATTTTTTTCACAAAAACTCGCTTTAAAAGAAGATGCTGTGGATATAGCCTCAAATGAAAAACATTGATCTGTTTAATTGAAACAAAGGAAACGAAGGAATAAGGTCCGCTCCTTTTACAGCTTTAGTTTTCGTCAGGTAGGTACCAAATTTATGATACAGTTTTGCTGTATTGTCAAAGGTCTGGTTGTAAATTATCTAAAAATAAGAAGGCCCTTCATACCCCTATAGACTTTAGCCGAAGGAATGCGGAGCATATTTTTATTACATTGACAATGCAGTCGGCACTAAATTATGTCAGATATTTATGACACCTTAGGCCACTTGCATTTTGAACTGAGCTACTTAGTTTATGATAATTGGATTATTAGAAAATAAAATCGCCTTCCATGTAAAAATATTTAATGTCTGTCTTATATTTCTCATACAAGCCGTCTTGCAAGTTTTCTACAATACATGTCTTTTGACCTACAACGGCCAATTGTGAAATTAAGCTATTCTAGAAGTTTTAATAACTACACATGGAGACCTAACGATCGTTTCGCTAACAATGTTAGCTTCATCAGATGATGAATTTTCAGAATATTCATCATCTGAAGAAGCTAACGATGTTATCGTTAGGTCTTTAAAAAGATGTGTTGTGGTGATTTGGGTTTCTCCAAGTGTACTTATGTGTGTGTGCTCATCACAGGTTCCAATCCACATCTAGAAGTTTTAATAAATCGGTAGGTCCATTTCGTGGAAAGAAATCAGTGTTTTACCATTAGAGCAGTCTACCGAACAATGCAATAAAATCGAGCATTTTAATAGAAAAAAAAACAATGCAAATTAGGGTTTTAATATTTCTATTACTGCGTTTTTATACACTAAAATTATTTATCACTGATCTCCATTTTCAAAGCGGTCAGTAGCGGACTTAAAGTAATTAAGAAAAAAAAATTCATATTTCGGAAACTTCTTAGTTGCTATCCCGATCTGCATATGCATTTTTCTCACTTGTGCAAAGGGTGACAAAAGATAATTTGCATATCTTATTATACACTAGGGCCTTGGTAATCATTTTTTGTTTTTATGATTTTGGCACATCTACTGCAAATATCAAAAAATAATTCATATTTCGGAAACTTCTTAATTGCTATCCCGATCTTCATATGCATTTTTCTCACTTTTGCAAAGGGTGACAAAAGATAATTTACATATCTTATTATACACTAGGGCCTTGGTAATCATTTTTTTTGTTTTTATGATTTTGGCACATCTACTGCAAATATCAAAAAATAATTCATATTTCGGAAACTTGTTAATTGCTATCCCGATCTTCATATGCATTTTTCTCACTTTTGCAAACGGTGACAAAAGATAAATTACATACCCTATTTTACACTAGGGCCTTGGTAATCATTTTTTGTTTTTATGATTTTGGCACATCTACTGCAAATATCAAAAAATAAATCTTATTTCGGAAACGTCTTAATTACTATCCCGATTTTCATATGCATTTTTCTCACTTTTGCAAAAAGTGACAAACGATAATTTACATATCTTATTATACACTAGGGCCTTGCTAATCATTTTTTGTTTTTATTATTTTGGCACATCTACTGCAAATATCAACAGTAATTCATATTTCGGAAACTTCTTAATTGCTATCCCGATCTTCATATGCATTTTTCTCACTTTTGCAATAGGTGACAAAAGATAATTTACTTATCTTATTATACACTAGGGCCTTAATAATCATTTTTTGTTTTTTATGAGTTTGGCACATCTACTGCAAATATAAAAAAATTATTCATATTTCGGAAACTTCTTGATTGCTATCCCGATTTTCATATGCATTTTCTTACCTTTGCAAAAGGTGACAAAAGAGAATTTACATATCTTATTATACGCTAGGGCCTTGGTAATCATTTTTTGTTTTTATTATTTTGGCACATCTACTGCAAATATCAAAAAATAATTCATATTTCGGAAACGTCTTAATTGCTATCTCAATGTTCATATGCATTTTTCTCACTTTTGCAAAGGGTGACAAAAGATAATTTGCATATCTTGTTATACACTAGGGCCTTGGTAAACATTTTTTTTGTTTTTATGATTTTGGCACATGTACTGCAAATATCAAAAAATAATTCATATTTCGGAAATTTCTTAATTTCTATCCCGATCTTCATATGCATTTATCACACTTTTGAAAAGGGTGACAAAAATAATTTGCATATCTTATTATACACTAGGGCCTTGGTATTAATTTTTTGTTTTTACGATTTTGGCACATCCACTGCAAATATCAAAAAATAATTCATATTTCGGAAACTACTTAATTGCTATCCCGATCTTCATATGCATTTTTCTCACTTTTGCAAAAGGTGACAAAAGATAATTTACATATCATATTATACACTAGGGCCTTGGTAATCATTTTTTGTTTTTATAATTTTGGCACATCTACTGCAAATATCAAAAAATAATTCATATTTCGGAAACTTCTTAATTGGTATCCCGATCTCCATATGCATTTTTCTCACTTTTGCAAAAGGTGACAAAAGATAATTTACATACCCTATTATACACTAGGGCCTTGGTAATAATTTTTTGTTTTTATGATCTTGGCACATCTACTGCAAATATCAAAAAATAATTCATATTTCGGAAACTTCTTAATTGCTATCCCGATCTTCATATGCATTTTTCTCACTTTTGCAAAAGGCGACAAAAGATAATTTACATATCCTATTATCCACTAGGGGCTTGCTAACCATTTTTTGTTTTTATGATTTTGGCACATCTACTTTAATTCATATTTCGGAAAGTTCTTAATTGCTATCCCGATTTTCAAATGCATTTTTCTCACTTTTGCAAAAGGCGACAAAAGATAATTTACATATCCTATTATACACTAGGGCCTTGGTAATCATTGTTTGTTTTTATGATTTTGGGACATCTACTCATCATTTTCTCACTTTTGCAAAAGGTGACTAAAGATAATTTACATATCCTATTATACACTAGGGCCTTGGTAATCATTTTTTGTTTTTATGATTTTGGCACATCTACTGCAAATATCAAAAAATAATTCATATTTCGGAAACTTGTTAATTGCTATCCCGATTTTCATATGCATTTTTCTCACTTTTGAAAAGGGTGATAAAAGATAATTTGCATATCCTGTTATACACTAGGGCCTTGATAATCATGTTTTGTTTTTATGATTTTGGCACATCTACTGCAAATATCAAAAAATAATTCATATTTCGGAAACTTGTTAATTGCTATCCCGATTTTCATATGCATTTTTCTCACTTTTGAAAAGGGTAACAAAAGATAATTTGCATATCTTATTATACACTAGGGCCTTGGTAATCATTTTTTTGTTTTTATGATTTTGGCACATCTACTGCAAATATTAAAAAATAATTCATATTTCAGAAATTTCTTAATTGCTAGCCTGATCTTCATATGCATTTTTCTCACTTTTGCAAAAGGTGACGAATGATGATTTACATATCTTATTATACACTAGGGCCTTGGTAATCATTTTTTCTTTTCATGATTTTGGCACATCTACTGCAAATATCAAAAAATAATTCATATTTCGGTAACGTCTTAATTGCTATCCCGATTTTCATATGCATTTTTCTCACTTTTGCAAAGGGTGACAAAAGATAATTTGCTTATATTATTATACACTAGAGCCTTGGTAATCAATTTTTGTTTTTATGATTTTGGCACATCTACTGCAAATATCAAAAAATAATTCATATTTCGGAAACTTGTTAATTGCTATCCCGATTTTCATATGCATTTTTCTCACTTTTGAAAAGGGTGACAAAAGATAATTTGCATATCCTATTATACACTAGGGCCTTGATAATCATGTTTTGTTTTTATGATTTTGGCACATCTACTGCAAATATCAAAAAATATTTCATATTTCAGAAATTTCTTAATTGCTGGCCTGATCTTCATATGCATTTTTCTCACTTTTGCAAAAGGTGACGAAAGATGATTTACATATCTTATTATACACTAGGGCCTTGGTAATCATTTTTTGTTTTCATGATTTTGGCACATCTACTGCAAATATCAAAAAATAATTCATATTTCGGAAACGTCTTAATTGCTATCCCGATTTTCATATGCATTTTTCTCACTTTTGCAAAGGGTGACAAAAGATAATTTGCTTATATTATTGTACATTAGAGCCTTGGTAATCATTTTCTTTTGTTTTTATGATTTTGTCACATCTACTGCAAATATAAAAAATAATTCATATTTCGGAAACTTCTTAATTGCTATCTCGATCTTCATATGCATTTTTCACACTTTTGCAAAGGGTGGCAAAAGATAATTTACATATATTACTATACACTAGGCTCTTGGTAATCATTTTTTGTTGTCATGATATTGATACATCTACTGCAAATATCAAAAAATAATTTATATTTCGGAAACTTCTTAATTGCTATCTCGATTTTCATATGCATTTTTCTCACTTTCGAAAAGGGTGACAAAAGATAATTTGCATATACACAAGGGCCTTGGTAATCATTTTTTTTTTGTTTTTATGATTTTGGCGCATCTACTGCAAATATCAAAAAATAATTAATATTTCGGAAACTTGTTAATTGCTATCCCGATTTTCATATGCATTTTTCTCACTTTTGAAAAGGGTGACACAAGATAATTTGCATCTCTTATTATACACTAGGGCCTTGGTAATCATTTTTTGTTTTTATGATTTTGGCACATCTACTGCAAATATCAAAAAATAATTCATATTTGAGAAACTTCTTAATTGCTATCCCGATATTCATATGCATTTTTCTCACTTTTGCAAAGGGTGACAAAAAATAGTTTGCATATATTATTATACACTAGGGCCTTGGTAATCATTTTTTGTTTTTATGATTTTAGCACATCTACTGCAAATATAAAAAAATAATTCATATTTCGGAAACTTCTTAATTGCTAGCCTGATCTTCATATGCATTTTTCTCACTTTTGCAAAATGTGACAAAAGATGATTCACATATCTTATTATACACTAGGGCCTTGGTAATCATTTTTTGTTTTCATGATTTTGGCACATTTACTGCAAATATCAAAAAAATAATTCATATTTCGGAAACGTCTTAATTGCTATCCCGATTTTATATGCATTTTTCTCACTTTTGCAAAGGGTGACAAAAGATAATTTGCTTATATTATTATACACTAGGGCCTTGGTAATCATTTTTTTGTTTTTATGATTTTGTCACATCGACTGCAAATATAAAAAATAATTCATATTTCGGAAACTTCTTAATTGCTATCCCGATCTTCATATGCATTTTTCACACTTTTGCAAAGGGTGACAAAAGATAATTTACATATATTACTATACACTAGGCTCTTGGTAATCATTTTTTGTTTTCATGATATTGATACATCTACTGCAAATATCAAAAAATAATTTATATTTCGGAAACTTCTTAATTGCTATCCCGATTTTCATATGCATTTTTCTCACTTTAGCAAAGTGTGATTTTGGCACATTTACTAAAAATATCAAAAAATAATTCATATTTCGGAAACGTCCTATTTGGTATCCCGATCTTCATATGCGTTTTTCTCACTTTTGCAAAGGGTGACAAAAAATAATTTGTGTATCTTATTATACATTAGGGCCTTGGTAATCATTTTTTGTTTTTATAATTTTGGCACATCTACTGCAAATATGTAAAATAGTTCATATTTCGGAATCGTCTTAATTGCTATCCCAATCTTCTTATGTTTTGTTTTCTTTTAAATTTAGTTTTCCTCTGTGACTATGTTAATAATAGACAATTGGTTTACTGTTATTATGTGATTGCAAAACACTTAAGACAAATTCCTACGTTGAATCGGGTTCACTGATATTGTGATCGCGACGATACATCCGGCTTTCTGCTGACCCTACGTGTAAATCTATGGCTGGGAATTTATGGATAACTTCACGCAAACAAGTTTTCTTTTAGAAAGTTTTTGTAGCTTTAGTAAATTTTGTAATAAAAGTTTCTTTTAAAGATACTATTACTGTATCTAGATAGGTAGGAATAGGTATAGATGATATGTTCTAAGACCACCACCCACCACCCAGCCACTGCGCACGCGCAGTGACATCACAGTGACGAAACCAGATGAAGGAACAATAAAGACCCAACCTAAGATGACGTAAAACGAGATGGCGCCCAAGATGGCCGACAGGATGTGAAAAACCCGGGAAATGTAAAATTTGAATCGAGGTTTGATCTGACCTGTCTAAATACAAGGACTAGCCATTTTTATTTTGGGGGAAATAACGTATGTAAAGATGGTAGTTTGCTCATGCGCAAACCAACTTTCTTATTAGGTGGTATAGAGTTATAGTGTTTGGGATTAAGTTACTCGTCTCGATGAATAGAATTCAAAATTAGCATTGGCCGCCGCTGGGGGTGTAGCCTCCGCCATCCCTCACGGCCGCCCCCAGCGGCGGCCAATGCTAATTTTGAATTCTATTCTAGTGTAATATCGGAATCAAGATCTGAATCGAGATCTGGATCGAGATTTGATCTAACCTGTCTAAATAAGAAGACCTACTATTTCGATTTCATGTATCGCAACGTATGTAAAGATGGTGACTGTCGCATGCGCAAACCAACTTTTTTTATTAAGTGGTGTTAATCGTCTCGATGAGTAAAATTCAAAAATAGCATACACGCGATATAAATGGAGCCCAAAAAATGGCCCTTTATAATACAAAGTTGCCTTCCCACAGCAAGGACCGTCGAGTCAGCTGTAGACTTAGAGTAGCCCACAAGTATCCACGCTCAGACTAGCAAGTGGACGGAATATCACTTGTGAGAATCTACACCCAGAGACAATAGTGCCACGCCTGGAGTGTAGTGTATAAGTAGGCTGCTCACAAGGATACGACCGTTCATTCTTATTCCGAATAGTTTAGACTCTGCACATCGCGTGCTAGACTTTAGATCACATGTATGTTGATCGCTACCTTTGTCATTATTTTGTATTATTTATTTTTGTATTAAGTAATTAACTATTGATTGTTTAAACCATTAAATAAATTGTTTTAAAAATTCAAACGTCTTAACCGTAAAGTTAAGTGACGCTGTCGTTAGTATTGGTTAGAAAACCGAAAGCATATTGATTTTTAAGCGTATCGACACTTAATGACCAATTCGAGCCAAGCAGAGCCAAGTTAGAGCAGAAATAGTAGCCAATAATAATAATAATGGAAGCAGAAACCATCGTATTATGGTAAGTTTACTGCTATCCCATTTTACATGTCCTATATAATTATATATATATATATATATATATATATATATATATATATATATATATATATATATATATATATATATATATATATATATATATATATATATATATATATATATATATATATATATATATATATATATATATATATATATATATATATATATATATATATATATATATATATATATATGTTGTATCGAAATGTTATATGTCTGATTCAGAAGAAGAATTACAAAGTTTATCTAATATAGAATATAGATTTAGATCAATCAGTATTAGCGAAAATATCGTAACAGTAAATCGTTCAAATTTTAATAGTAGTAATAATAGTAGCAACATGACCGACCAATTCAAAGAATTTTTCCTAAAGGCTATCCCAGAGTTTGATGGTCAACCAGCCAACGTAGACAACTTTTTAAAATCGTGTGACTTGGTCATGAATCAGTTCTGCGTAGCGAACGAGAATTTGTATAGTAATAATTTTTTATTAAATTATATTCAGACAAAATTAACAGGAACAGCACGACTTATAGTAAACACTAAGATAATTAATACGTGGGCAGACCTGAGAGATGCCATTGTACATAACTTTAGTGATCAGCGAGATGATAATAGTTTATTAGCAGAAATGCTTACGCTGAAACAACGTAATGCGGAGGACGCACTGTCGTTCGCTAAAAGATGCCGTCATATAAAGCAATTGCTCATCTCAAGTTTAATCGCAAACGAACATAACGAAGGTGTAAGATTAATTAAAAAATACATTTACCAGAACCAGACGTTAAAAGCATTCCTTGGTGGATTACGCAATCCATTAGGTATCGTGCTTCGTAGTAGGTCACCGGAAAGTATAGAACAAGCTGTGAAATTTGTATTCGCAGAAGAAAATTTCGATTATAGAGATAAAACAATACATAAGAATTTCAGTAATTATAAACCGAAAGGACAGAACTGTACATTTTTCCAGAAACAAGATAACCCGCCTTTTCATAACGTACAATTTCAAAGACCTTTCCAACAAAATTTCAGACCGTTTCAACAAAATAATAACGCTCAAAATAGTCACACAAACTTCCAACCTAGACAAAATCAACAATTCGTGCCAAGACAAAATTTCTCGAGTCAATTTAGGAGACCCAATTTCAATCATCAACCGGGACGGCCCCATACAAATAACAACGCGAACAGAACGTATCACGAACCCATGGAAGTAGACAGTTCTAATACAAGACTATCACAACAGCAACCAAGGCGAGCAGCTCAAGTAAAAACACGGAATTTAGCGATAACGATATAAATGAAATAAATTACGATTTAAATAATGAAAATGATATACTAAATTATGAAAATTCGCCAACAGAGGAATACAATATCCAACAACGAAATTTTCCAGTTGCAGGTCCCTCAACGAGAGAACCGTGATAGACATAAATAATATTAATACATTAAGTAGATTGTCATACATAGAGTTAAAAGAAATATACGGTGAATTTTTATTAGACTCAGGATCTTCAAAAAAATCTTTTGAATCCTGTTGTAGCATATTATAAGTTCCATGAGAACATATTTACACATAATTTTACCATAAGCACTGCGCATGGAATTTCAGCGCATTCAAAACGTGCACATATTAAGCTTAAGTCAATTTCAGATGAGACACAAGAATTCTGTCTTTTTAATTTTAACAATAATTACATTGGTCTACTTGGAATGCAATTCATCAGACTAAATGAACTAAAATAGATTTTAAGGATTACAAGCTGTATATAGGCAAGAAGATTATACCAATTAAATTTCCAGATCTTAAAGATAATCAATCGGTAAAGATAGAAACCAAAGCAGATGGGTTATTACCCAAAACACATTTAGATTTAAATAAAATAATAGCCCAGCAATATTTTGTACGTAATAACGAACTTGACATAATTAATCACGTATTAAGCAACACCCACGAAGCTTATACTACACAGAACAGGCCATTCAGCAGATTAAATAAACAATATGCCTCTGAAATCAGAGATAGTCAGATGCAAAGGTTATATGAGCCAGCAACTATACATAATAGCATTTCTCGTGCAGTTCATATTAATCATTTAATCACCCAGAATACTGGGGGTAATCAAAAACGAATTAACAATGAAGATGCATTATTTGAACAAATAGATACAGGCGACTTAAATGAGGAGGAAAAACAATTATTATTTAGTTTATTATCAGAATATCAGGACATCTTTTTTAATAAAAACGAACCATTGACGCACACCAATGCCATAAAACATGAAATAAGGACGACCGACGACATACCCGTTCATTCCAAATTATATAGATACCCTTACGTACATAAACCGGAAGTAGACAGACAAATAAATGACATGCTAAAACAGAAAATCATTAGGAAAAGCCACAGCCCATATAGCTCACCTATTTGGGTTATATCGAAAAAATGGACAAGTCAAATAACCAAAAATGGAGAATTGTGGTGGATTATAGGAAACTAAATGAGAAAACAATACCCGACAGACACCCAATTCCCAAAATAGACGAAATACTGGAGAAAATTGGTCGAGCCCAATATTTTTCGACGATCGATTTGATCTCTGGATATCACCAAATTGAAATGGACCCCAGGGACATAGAAAAAACAGCGTTTATCGCGGATACTGGCCATTGGGGTACACCAGAATGCCGTTCGGGTTATCTGGGGCTCCAGCGACCTTTTCTAGGGTCATGCAGAACGCATTAGAGGGCCTAATTGGACAAACATGCCTTGTATATATGGATGACGTCATAGTTTTCCTCACATCGTTACAGGAACACCTTGAGAAACTAAAACTAGTATTCGAGCGCTTCAGACAAAGCAACTTAAAGATCCAGCTAGACACAAGCGATTTCCTAAAAAAGGAAGCCGAGTTTTTGGGACACGTGGTCAGCACAGACGGGATTCGTCCGAATCCAAAGAAACTGGACGCAATAAGGAAATTCCCAATACATAAAACCCCCAAGGAAATCAAATCATTCCTAGGATTAGTTGGATACTATCGTAAGTTCATAGAAAACTTCGCACACGTTACGAAACCACTAACAAAATGCTTAAGGGAAAACTCGAAAATATACCTGAACGATGCTGCCTTTAACTCGTGTAAAGACATATTAATGAATTGACCTGTACTTATACCACCAGATTTTTCCAAAGATTTTATATTAACAGCCGACGCTTCAAATGTAGCTATAACCGGAATATAAAGCCAGGGCGAACCAAATGCGGATCACCCGATAGCTTAAGCACGCCGGACATTAAATGACACAGAATCCAGGTACAGCACAATAGAGAAAGAATTATTAGCCATCGTGTGGGCAACTAATTATTTCAGACCATACTTATACGGACGGAAATTCACCATCTATACAGACCATAAACCTTTAAAATGGTTATTTTCTATAAAACAACCAAACTCAAAATTGCTCCGTTGGAGATTAAAACTAGAGGAATATGAATTTAAAATTGAATACAAGAAAGGAAAGTTAAACTGCGCAGCAGATGCACTTTCCCGAGTAGAAATAAACCCACTGGATATAGATAACGAATCAATGGCAAATAATATTGACGAAGAGGAAGAAATAATAGAAATTGACGATGACGATGACGACACAGCAAATTCAAATGCGGACTCATATTCAGCACCAGGTATACCGATACATGAGGAAGAAATCGTCAACAGCAAAACTAATCAGATAGTTTTTAAAAATACTGACAAACCAGACATATTCTCAGTCAGAAGGGACAAAAGGAATTTCATATATGCAAACTTTAATTTAAATAAACCAGATCAAATAGAGAAATTTATAAAACAATATTGTTTACCACAGAGGAAATATTACTGCATTTTTATAAATGAACAAGATTACGAACTGGTAAGTTCGGCACTCAAAAAAACTTTAATAACGTAGGATCACCCAAATGTTATAGATGTCTGGAAATTAGGAATGAAATTAACGAAGACGAATTAACCGAGACAATAATGAAATACCATGAGGGTTAGAGTAACCATCGGGGAGCTGAGGAAACCTACCTGAAAATGAAGAAAACATATTACTATCCCAACTTAAAGAAACATATAGAAGAGTATGTACGAAATTGCGAATTATGCAAAACATGCAAGTACAATAGGAACACGGTACAAATAGCATTAGAACACACCCCACAGCATCCAAACCATTATAAACATTACACATCGACACATTCCAAATTAAACAAGCTGTCTTCCTAACAATAATAGATCCGTTTAGTAAATTTGGCCAAGCATTTCCGATAAACTGTAAGAGTGCAACCGAAATTGCAAAAAACTTAATCAAGTACTTTTCACAATATGGAGCGTGTAAAACAATAATCGCAGACCCAGGTATGGAGTTTTCAAACCAGGTAATTAAAGAACTACTGGAAACATATCAGATAGAGTTACATATAACAACACCGCAAAACCCAACATCAAACAGACCAATCGAAAGACTTCACAGCACGATTATAGAACATTATCGATTATTCAAAATGAAATTTAAAAATATGAAACCCTTAGACTTAATACCATACTGTATATTCACTTACAACTCGACAATACATTCAAGACACTAAAACCACCTTTTGATTTAATATTTGGATACATACCAGAAATGTCTAACTATGACCCGGAAGTCATAATTACACAGGAATATAACGTAGAACATAAGGACTTAATGCAAATTATTTACCAGATAGTAAGGAGCCGGATAGAGAATTCGAAAATAAAAAGAAAGTCTGGACGCAGCAAGTGCGTTATGGTAGTGAATTTTCATAGAAATGATCTGGCACGAAATATTTTTTTATAACTTTTTTTTCTTTTAACATAGAAATATAGTTTCCTTTTAGTGTCGTAAATTTACGTACCAAATTTGGTTACCATATCTTTCCTATTTTTTGAGATACAATTTTTTTCGAAAGAAAACCTAAAATTTTCCTGTAAAACCTCGTCCGATTTTCCTGGCTAACGAACTTATTCAAGCCACTTACAAAAAGAAGGCACATGCTAAATTTTATCAAAATCAGTCCATGATTTTTTGAGTTATCGGTGTGATATATATATATATATATATATATATATATATATATATATATATATATATATATATATATATATATATATATATATATATATATATATATATATATATATATATATATAAACATATAAAAATTGAAACTGACCCCGGATATGGGTTCTAGGGGTCCTAGATCGCGCTCATTTGAAGAAATTTTTTCAAAATTCAAAAGTCGAGATCTCCTCATTAGTGAATTTTTTCTAAGAAAATTCACTAATAGTGTAAAAATTGTTTATATCTTACAACAATTATGGATAATATTGAGACATATATTCATGGATTGTTACCCTTACTTCGTGAATCCTTTCCATAGTAAATACAAACCTAGGTACCTTTTAGCTGGCTTCCAATATGCTTGTTTTTTTCTTTAGAACCCATTTCACCTTTAACTGCACCATGGAAGGCAGAACCGGCCACAGAGGAAAAACCAAGCACTTGTGTAGCCAGAGAAGTCTCTACATAACTATTTACTTTTCATTCTCACCTATAGTTTTACATACAGCACCTTGACCGTTTTGTTTTCTTTTAAAGAGACGAAGCTCGTAAACTAATAATTAAAATAAAAAATTCCAATAGTTTATTTTACTTTAAATTTTACATACCATATAATATACAGGTTGTTTAAAAAATATGTTAAGGTGCACATTCAGCACAAAAAAAAATTCATATAACCGTAGGTCCGCAAATGCTTAGTTTTTTAAATACAGCGTGTTAAAGTTATTTGTTTTTGTCTGACGAATAAGTCCGAGTCAAATTAAAATTTTGACGTGAAAATTGGCATGTGGGGGTTTTCGAGGGTAAGAAATTTAATAATGTTATTGTTAATAACACTGCTGGCAGAGGGCGCCACCTCTAAGACATGGCTTGCATTCAATTGTAATATCAACCTACTGTATAGCTACATTGCAGCCCTTATCAATTGTAAGCAAAAAATGTATATTTTATTTAAATCTCTCAGACACACCATTTTCGAGATATATCAATTATTGTATGTCGATGTCGCTCAAAAATTAATTCTGCGATAAATCATAGGAATACATTTTTCACCTTTTAATTTCTATCGGTATGTATAAACTTAATTTTCTTATTCTCTAGTTAAAAATTAAAATCTTACCAAAAGAAGAACTGACAACAATCATGAAGATAAAATAAATAGATTTTTTATTTTTTAAGATAAACATTAAAAAAAAAATGAAAACTCAAAATTTTTCCGGAAAACCTCGTCCGATTTTTCTGATTGACGAACTTATCAAAGCCATTTACAAAAGGAAGGTACATGCCAAACTATATCAAAATCTGCCTATTATTCTTTGAGATAAAAAAATTTTTCGATTGAAAACTCAAAATTTTCCCGGAAAACCTTGTCCGATTTTTTTGACTAACAAACTTGTCAAAGCCATTTACAAAAGGAAGGTACATGCCAAATTTTATTAAAATCGGCTTATTACTTTTTGAGATAAGAATTTTTTTCGAATGAAAACTCGAAATTTTTCCGGAAAACCTCATCCGATTTCCTTGACTAACAAACTTGTCAAATCCATTTACAAAAGGAAGGTACATGCCAAATTTTATTAAAATCGGCTTATTACTTTCTGAGATAAGAATTTTTTTCGAATGAAAACTCAAAATTTTCCCGGAAAACCTTATCCGATTTTCCTGACTAACGAACTTATCCAAGCCATTTACAAAACAAAGGTACATGCCAAATTTTATCAAAATCGGCCTATTATTTTTTGAGTTATCGGTGTGATACATATATATATATATATATATATATATATATATATATATATATATATATATATATATATATATATATATATATATATATATATATATATATATATATATATATATATATATATATATATATATATATATATATATATATATATAAATTGAAACTGACCCCGGATGTGGGTTCTAGGGGTCCTAGATCGCCCTCATTTGCAAAAATTTTTTCAAAATTCAAAAGTCGGGATCTCCCCATTAGTGAATTTTTTCTACGAAAATTCACTAACACTACAACGGACAAATAAAAACACGAACCAACCATTCAAAGAAGGTGATATTGTCTATAAAAAGATACCACCAGGATTTCATGAAAAACATAAAAATCCATTTTCAGGGCCGTACTCAATAATCTCATTATTAGAACATAAAGCTATTTTAATAAATCATAAAAATGACGAACAGACTATAGCACATTTAAGAATACGTATTGCAGGTTCCTTGCCACGGGAAGAACCGCCCAAATACAAGACTTGACAGACAACCCAGGCATGCTACCGAATAAATTAGGCACAACATACACTGAGACTAGCAGTTAGAATCTTATACACATACACGACTTGACACAATTACATAAGGACTACCACCAAATAAAAAGACACTACGCAGACACCATTACATTCATGACAAACGATTACCATTCTGAATATCATAATTTCATATTGACATTGAATTTCACCATAGACAATGTAGACGATATATTTTACAGGATTTTTCCAAATAATAATATTAGTAATCGACAAAAACGTGGCATGATAAACGGACTAGGTTCTATATTTATATCGATCACAGGGAATCTTGATTCACAGGATGGGGAACGCATTTATCAAGCGATAGAAGTCTTAACGACAGACCAAAATAAAATTCATGAACTTTTTAGGTCCCAGAATTCGGCCATGCTCGAGGCAATAGTCGAATTTAATAGAACAATAGTAGGATTGAGTCATAACCACGACACAATAGTAAATAAGATAAATGAATTAGGTA
Organism: Tillus elongatus; assembly: GCA_964006375.1. Lineage (NCBI taxonomy): Eukaryota > Metazoa > Arthropoda > Insecta > Coleoptera > Cleridae > Tillus > Tillus elongatus. The sequence continues at coordinate 128,327,314 of OZ023263.1, read as the reverse complement.
ATACAGTCGATAGCCTGAGGAGTGAACAGCTAACTCACTACCATCGCATAAAGATTCTAGAATTACTCACACAGCTAGGGCAATTATTAAACAATATTCTAGAAATAGCACTAACAACAGAAAATGCCATCACTTTTTCAAAGTTAGGAATCTTTCACACATCAATATTAAAGCCAAAATTTATAATAAAATAAATCAATAAGATACAAAATTATGCAACTAATGCTAGATTAATAACAACCACTGATCTAAGTCCATACGAAAAAATATTTAAAATAAAAGCAGTTCAAAACAATTTCCAAATTATTTTTCAAATAGAGATACCTCTAGTAGACGAATCAGAATATGATTATTATGAATTATACACATTACCTGTCCCTAGAAATACACACACTTTTACCATGATAATTCCTAGAACCAAATACCTAATCCTAAGCAGTAAACAATATGCCTATCGCAATGAAGAGTGTCAAAATTTAAAAAACCAGATATATTTTTGCAAAGACGACAATCCCACAACCATGAATGATCAAAACCCATGTGAAATCAAACTAATCAAATTTAAAAAACCTAATAACAATTGTAATCAAGAATTAGTAAAAATTAATAAAACCACAGTTTAGAGATATGGAACAAGGCAATATATAGTTATAGCACCCGAAGAAACTAACGCCAGAATAACTTACCAGGAACAGGAGTGGACCAACATAATCAAAGGTACCAAATTAGTCAACCTTCAAGCAAATTGCCAATTGAGATTAGGCACTAAGATCTACAAGACCGGCTCAAAAACAGCAGAAACACAACAGCTATTCAATCTGCCTACATTAGAAACCCCCATTTCAGAAGATCACATAAATCGAGAAAAGGTAACTGAACTATCACTGGAAAACGTATTAAACAAAATATACCAGGACCAATAAATATACCGATCCAACACCTGAGTGTATGGACCATATTATTATACGTAGCTGCCTTGATAACAATAACAACTATAGCCGTCCGAATGGGGTTGAAGAAACCACCAGAGAAGACAAGAAAAACAACCCAGAAACCACCGAGTCCGGATTTCCCTTGAAAATTTGGAACGAACCATAGCTTCGTCTTTAAAAAGGGGAGGAGATAAATGGAGCCCAAACAATGGCCCTTTATAATACAAAGTTGCCCCCCACAGTAAGGACCGTCGAGTCAGCTGTAGACTTAGAGGAGCCCACAAGTATGCAGGCTCAGACTAGCAAGTGGACGGAACATCACTTGTGAGAATCTACATCAGCAGATCCGTTGTTACACCCAGAGACAATAGTGCCACGCCTGTAGTGTAGTGTATAAGTAGGCTGCTAACAAGGATACGACCGTTCATTCTTGTTCCGAGTAGTTAAGACCTGCACATCGCGTGCTAGACTTTAGATAACATGTATGTTGATCTTTACCTTTGTCATTATTTTATATTATTCATTTTTGTATTAAGTAATTAAGTATTGACTGTTTAAAGTATTAAATAAATTGTTTTAAAAATTCAAACGTCTTAACCGTAAAGTTAGGTCGCGTGCGCAAACCAACTTTCTTAGTTTTCGGTATAGATGGCCGGTGTTTGGTGTCATGTTACTCGCCCAGTGGATTTAAAATAAACAACTCCCGGATGTTTGCGGTTTTACTTCAGATTTGACCTTGAGCAAAGTTCCTAAGCAAACATTTGATGAATTATTTCAACTCTCAAATTTTGGAGTAAACAACTGTCGGTGGCTGCGGTTTTACTTCTGCCAACACGAGTTTCGAGTAAACAAGCACCGGATGTTTGTGGTTTTACTTCAGATTTAGCCTTGAAAAAATTCACGAGTGAACATTTGATGGATTATTTCAACTCTCAAATTTTGGAGTAAACAACAACCGGATGTTGCGGTTTTCACTCTTGCGAGTTTCAACAGAAGCAATCGAAAAATCATTTAGTAGCGTTGTGTTAAACTAGAGACATGTCGTACAACAGTGACGTATGGTATGGAGTTAAGAGTAGAATCTAACGAAGCGAGTGACTTAAAACAGATGGTGTTGAAAATACAAGAGCAAGCATATATAGATGCGCGTGATTCCGAAGGTGAAGGCTTTCACAGCAAATAGCTAGTTGAGTTATGTGATGTATACTTGGCCGGCTACTATTCTACTCAATTATTTGCCCTGTCATTCAATACACATTCAATACCACCCAGGAGATTCTTTAAGCACACCATTCTTTGAATATTTGCCTAAAGAAGCCACCAGTATAGAAATTATTATGGAGAGCCGTAAGTGATCGCAATAGATTTTTAAAGTTTACACAGCAACCGAGCAGAAAATACAACAAACGAGAGTGAACGAAGTGAAAGAGGAGGAACAACAAAACCTACTTAAGAGTAAATTACACAATAATAAGTTCAGTTCAAGTCTAAACGTTGTTCGGTGTAAACCTGAAAGTTAATTGTGATTGTACCAGTATGATGTGTGATGACAGTAATGATTCTGGAGTTACAGAACCAGAACATAAGAGAAAACGGTATCATATAGACGAAAATAATGGTCCTGATTTTACAGAACATCAACTCAGAAGAATACGATTTACCGAATAGCATTCAACATCACTGATTTCTTGAAATTAATTACCGATGTTAGTCTAAGATGTTTTACAACACTTGTGAAATTTATCTGCCCAATGTCGCTCTATAACCACAACCAATATCTAGCTCTAGAAGATTGCCCATATTACTATTTTATGGAGAATATACGTATGCTGGCTTCAAAGGATTTTGAAGGTGACAAATCAATCTTTAATTCATCATATAGGCTACTGTCGAATAACTTTTACACAGAATCAAAGTGAAAGGGGTTTATTGATCGATAATGGTTTCACAGTTAAGTGTTTTTATCTAAGCCCATATATTGTGGAAAAGCTGATAGAGCTGGAAACACGTGTTAAAGAAAGACCAGAATATATTAAAGAGATGCAATCTGCGTGGACCTATGATTGTTTTCTCCGTGACATTGTTCAAACACTGAGAGATCTATGTATTTCAGATGTTAGCTGAGCACAAAAAATCCGAGTAATAGGACTCTACTCAACAGCACATCTCCCACATTCAAATATTACATGTCCGAGTGCTTACACTACGCTCAAAACCAAGTGTTGACCGATATAGCTAACCTCGACAATGGCTCCCCCTCTTAAAAGAAGTTTCATCATCCTAACAGCTCTATGCCAAAATATGTTATATATTTACAAACCACCAAATATAACAGAAGTGAGAATTTGTTTCGCCGCCGATGATATGGTCTGATTTACCAAGAACATCTATACACAACAATGAACTAGTTAAAGTTTCAACTTACAACATGTCTAAAATCAAATCTGATTGTGTTCATATAAACTTATGTTTCTGTTTGATTATGGCATCCGCAGAGAAACACCTGACTGGAGAACTTTTGTGTTAACTGATTCGTATCTGTTTACATCAAAGTATATTTTTATATTTATATCAACTGGTTTTAGTGAATTTTCGTAGAAAAAATTCACTAATTAGGAGATCCCGACTTTTGAATTTTGAAAATTTTTTTGCAAATGAGCGCGAACTAGGACCCCTAGAACCCATATCCGGGGTCAGTTTCAATTTTTATATGTTATATATATATATATATATATATATATATATATATATATATATATATATATATATATATATATATATATATATATATATATATATATATATATATATATATATATATATATATATATATGTGTGTGTGTGTGTGTGTGTGTGTGTATCACACCGATAACTCAAAAAATAATGGGCCGATTTTGATAAAATTTGGCATGTACCTTTCTTTTGTAAATGGCTTGGATAAGTTCGTTAGTCAGGAAAATCGGACAAGGTTTTCCGGGAAAATTTTGAGTTTTTATTCGAAAAAACTTCTTATCTCAAAAAATAATGGGCCGATTTCAATAAAATTTGGCAAGTACCTTCCTTTTGTAAATGGCGTTGTCAAGTTTGTTAGTCAGGAGAATCGGACGATATTTTCCGGGAAAATTTTGAGTTTTCATTCTAAAAAAAATTTTATCTCAGAGAATAATAGGCCGATTTTGATAAAATTCAACATGTGCCTTCCCTGTGTAAATGGCTTTGACAAGTTTGTTAGTCAGGAAAATCGGACGAGGTTTTCCAGAAAAATTTTGAGTTTTCATTCTTAAAAAAATTTTATCTCAGAGAATAATAGGCCGATTTTGATAAAATTTGGCATGTACCTTCCTTTTGTAAATGGCTTTAATAAGTTCTTTAATCAGAAAAATCAGACGAGGTTTTCCGGAAAAAATTTCAGTTTTCATTTTAATTATTTTTTTTCCTAAAAAATAAAAAATATATGATAACCAAATTTTGTGGGTAGGTTTACGATATAAAAAGTAAACTATACACCAAAATTTAGATTTCTATGTTACAAGAAAAAAAAGTTATAATAAAATATTTTGTGCCAGATCATTTCTATGAAAATTCACTACCATAACGCACTTGCTGTGCCCAGGCTTTTTTTATATGTATAACTGTATTTATGTTAATATACTTTTATATTAAATGTAGATGCTCACTTAAAAACATGTATCTCAAACACTTCTGTTAATAAATGTATATAAAGGAAAGATGTTTTTATTTTAGTCTATAACCAACCTTTATTGAGACAAGATGTCTAACAAAAAAATATGAGATATTGTGAATCATGTTCATTACATGTGAAAAGCAGTGAGGGAAAAATGTTAATACTCTTGTTGACGAGCAACACTAATTGTGTGATTTATTTTGCTTGTATTGATTTAAACGGTGGTTAAAAACACTAACACTGTCGGATTACTTAATAACGTTTTTATATAACTATTACCTTGTATGTACAAACACTATTTACACTTAACACTACTATAACTATGTGATATAGGAGTGAATTACAGTTGTTTAACTTGTATTTTGTATAAAGGACATAATGCGTATGTTTATGTATATCTGTATAATGAATTATATAACGTATAAAGACTAAAGACGTCTTAACTGATTTAGTTGTTCTGACTTAATGCTTAACATGCCTAATGAATCACCCGCGCCTCGCACCCCTAAGGGAGGGGTGCCACTTTAAGAAGATCACAGAGCGATGCTGACATCTATAGACAAAGAAAACAAGAACTACGTATTATACATGTGTGTTGACTACAGTCAACAACTCTCCATTCCCAATTTGATATCCACCGTAGAAGGTTTTATAGATTCGCTACACGGAGCAATCAAATACAAACATGGGATATTTTAGGAAAGCCTTGTAATCCAAGTTAGGTTGCGGTTTTCTACGAACATATGAACGTTTAAATTCAATCATGTTTCTATATGCTTCGAGGTAATTTGCTTGGTTAAAGTTCAGGTTCTTACCCTCTGCAGGGATTTGTTTAGAATTTAAGTGGATTTACATCTCGAATGCCTACATGATTAAAGTCGTTGATGTCTTTTCTAACGTTATTGTATGATCTCTTTGGAATATCACAATAACAAATCTGGGTCCTTCGGTGTTTAAGGATGTCTTAATGGACCACAAATCGTTCGTTGAATGATTGAGATTTGGTAATTCATACATTTCCTATTTTATATATGGTATAAGGATATTTTTATCTTCGGCGATCGAGTTTAATAATTGCTGTTGTATAACTTCACTGGGGTGAATATGTTTCACCTGCAGCGCCATATACTCAATGTTAAACTTTAAAGCCTTATCTGCATCTGCAGCACCAATCAAAATGAAGCAATTTCTATCGTTCTGAGCTCTAGTTATACGTATCAGCAATTTACTGGAAAGCACTCTTCTATAGTCTTTGAAAATATTACACAAGTAGCTAAGAGGTATGCAGTAGCAAAAATAACATCTTTTAGCATTGTATTGTATGTAGTAGGATGCCATCCGGCTGGAATCAGAACTCTTGCTTCATCGCTGTTCGCTTCCAAAAGTGTTCAAATTGCTGTAGCTATTTTATATTTTTCACATGTTCAATAATCTGATTACACATTTCAACTGCAATAGAGGAACATAAGTGGGCTGCTGCATTAGATGTTACTTGTATATCTCCACTCCTGCCAGTTGTCTCAATGCTGCCATTTATTAGTAAAACAGCCGAAGACCAATCGTAAAAAACATCTTGTTGCTTGATTGCAAACTCGCTCAAGTGATCTGGTTAGAGGAGCGTATGTGTGTATTTCTTCCCCTTTGATTGACTCGTCGTGCACAGGGCCTGCGAATATATGTAGTTTACTTAACATCGTAACCCAATGATTTTAGAAACTGTATGTTCTCCAACGATAGAACCGCCTTCGATGCGGGCAGCGATAATACTGAAGCTCGATCGATTTGATTGCTAGCATTCATAATCAACATATGTTGGCGTCTCTCTCAATTCCAATATCACAATGATCTCCTCACCTTGAAAGTTCAGAGGTACTGAATGCTGATCGATAATGTTTACGTTTATATGCGAAGTGATGTGTCTGGTAACAGGCATAAATACCTTTCTATATGGTTTTATATCAATCGCATAACCTGGGTCTACCATCGGAGCAAACTCATATATTGTAAGTGTAGGTTTACCATCGTGATAAGAACCATACCATATATTGCATTCTAAGCGAATCGTCTTTTTTCGTACAAGTTCCACGGGTAAATTGGAAACGTGAAGTTTACTTGCAGCAAGACGTTGCTTAGAAAAACCCAATATTGGAGCTATTGAAGCATCGCCAGAAAAGTCTATATCATACTGGCAGGTTATCTCACATTTTAACGTGTTGTTGTTGGCTTTTAGCGAAAACAGTTTTACCACATCAATGTTGTGATCTACTGCAGGATCCAAATGTTTATCTTTAATATAACGACGCAGCAGTTCATTCTGAATGTACTTCTCGATATCATTGATTTCATATAATCCATCAGTAATAGTTATTTATTGACGAGTCTTTCTACCACTCACAGCAGAAAAGTAATTAAACTTATTACACCGACGTTCTATGCTTGATATGGTGTTATAAGTGTGTAAGTTTGCAAGCGCGAGCGAATAATCAAACTGCGGCTTTAACACTAACGGTGGAAATATTTCCATAGATAGAGAGGACGTAGAGCCCTTCAAGGCAAACGTGCGACATGACTGAAACACAGAGGCTACTGTTTAGGTCTTTTAAACATTTTAAACACAAGTGACCACAATTATAAGTATTATGTTTCTGATACACATCATGATTATACAATATAGAACAGTCTTTAAGGTAACGCTGCAACTCGACACGTGGCTCCAAGTTTCCATACGAGTCAAAGTACTTTGCAGTGCCACCACGTTTCCTCACTGCAACCCAATGACTACCAGGCTCCTTGTTTGTTTGCAAATTCATGATGAACGATTCATTCTTACGTGGCCCAATTGATGATAGAAGATCTCGCATGTATACACCTCTAAAATAGGGAATATTCATTTTACCAGGTTGTGACATTTTGCTTCTTCCAATTTTTGGTTAGCCGATTTAGCATCATTGACAGCTTTAGCAATACCCGCAGCACCGCCATCCAGAGCACCTACTGTTGACAGACCACCAAATATTAGAGGTAAGAGTGGTAGGAAGCCACAACTTTTAGGTATTGGGATAACTCGAGGTGTCTTGACTTTCTTACGGCCACCAGCATTTTTAATAACTTTTCTCGCTACATGCAGTAAATTTTCCACAGATGGAACTTCCGTGCCTACATTTAGAGCGTCTCGCATTAAAGTTAGTATGTTTTTAAACGGTAGTTTACCACCACACTTTACATTTTTACTACTGCGCTTACGCTTGGTGGTTGTCTTTGATTTCACACCCATACCAAGTTTTCTTTTAACTTTCAGAGTGTTTGTAACGCTCCAAGCGGCTAACTTTTCACCAAAACTCGCGTCCTTTGACTGGACTCTCTCCCAAGCTCGGTTCTCCAACACCTCGTCGGATCGATATCTATCACTCAACTGTTTTGATTGAGAGTAAGCGATGGGGTGATCTCGACAAGCACGATCTAGAGGATTAATACGTTGATCACCTCTAGCCAAAGGTTCTTTAAGTTTAGTACCCGGCCCACAAAACTGATCACCAGGTACGTGTAACTAAACAGGCAATTCGTTTATGGCTATGTTGACAAGACCTTCACCTTGATACACCAACATTGATACTGGTAATGAGATGTAATAGCTCCGTGTATTTATATATGTATGCAGCAACAGTATCAAAGTTAGTGTAGTTAACGATGCGTGTTGTAAAACAGCCAGCAGCCACTGTGCCAACACAAACATGGATGATGTTGTTACCACATCATCAGAGCAACACGGACTCCTTTTACCAAACACAGTTAGATGTTTGATATGTGGTCCTAGTGGATGTGGGAAAACAAATGTTATGTTAAGCTTGTTGTTTGAATTAAACGGTTTAAAGTTTGAAAACGTATACGTATACTCAAAGTATTTATATAACCTAAATATAGCATGTTAAAGGAGGTTCTGGATGCTACAAAATGTGTTGGTTATTATCCATATAGTGAAAACAAAGAGATGTTAGATCCAATAGACGCAAAGAGCAATTCAATTTTTATATTTGATGGTGTGGCCTGTGATAAGCAAGATAAAATAAAATCATATTTTTGTATGGGTAGCCATAAAAATATTAATAGTTTTTATTTGTGTCAGATATATAGCAAAGCTCCTAAACAATTGGTGCGTGATAATGCAAACGTTATAGGGTAAACGATACAGTTATTGGCCATTTGTACGAATATTAAGGTTACAGCGCTCCTTCTTGTATATTAATCAACTAGGAAAACTGTAGTCGCACAGTATAATATAAGATATATTATTTTTGATGATAACATACTTTTTTTGACTTAAACTGTTCAAAAAAGAATAAAAAATTCTAAATTGTTGACCAACTCATAAAAGTAGTGATTGGCCATAGGCATATAGTGATTGGCCTAACATCTCTTACAGTGATTGTCATACCCTTCGATGTCAGCTGTAAACAATTAATTTTCTATGGGAATAATAAACAAACATCATGCAACAATTTATTTTTCAATTAATGGAAATTTTTAAGCACGATTTACAATGAAATATAGTAGAGTTTGATTTATGTAAATTCATTTTCCTTATACAATTCAGATGAAAAGCTCTGGTGCAGGATTTACATTTTATACCAATATTTGATTCATTCATATTGTTGGTGCAAGTAAAACATAAGCCGTTAATTTTTCTCACATTATCTTCTAAGCTCAAACCACAAGTCTCTTGTGCATTCTCTAACCTAACATTGGATAAAATATGTATCCTTGAACTTGTACCATCTTGAGAACTGTATTCATTCTTGGTGTCACTGCTACCAAAAAGATTTTTGGTGGCTTGTTGTATTCTTAAAAGTTGGTATTGTTGGCTGCCCGATGTGTTCTCTTCATCATCAAACTCACGTCCTATGTTTTCCCTATTTCTTATATTTTCATTCACATCGTCATGTGGATTTGACGCTTCTGATCTACATTTGTTTTTACTCTTAAAATATTGCTTTTTAACATTTTTGTTTTCTAATTTCTTGAAGTTCTCTGCTGTTTTCCTCAATTTATTCTCAAGCCTTTTAACTTTCCTCTCTTCTTTCTCAGTTTCTTTCTCTTTTTTAGTTTGTTCCTTATCACTCATGATTTTCTTCCATTGAGTTGATGTTAAGACAAACGGAAGTCTTTCGCTTTGCCTCTTACCCTTTCTCGCAGGAGTTTGAGGCCACTGTAAGAATGTATCAAGACTTACATCTGCTGAAGTATTTTCAGTATCTACAGAGGCCATGGTTAAATAGTCTATCTTATATAAACAGGAGTCCGTTGTAGGGCATATTCCGGAAGCATTATGATCACTCACAAGTTTTCCAGATTGACATGGTTGTGTTAGTTGAAAAATGTCACCGTTATAATCTTCGAAAACAATTGGTATTTCTTCTATATTGATATTTCTCAAGGTAAGGGTTGAGTCATTGTTTTCCAAATAGGTATCGAGGTTTGCTGCGCTGGTTGATTTTAGCCTAGCACTAATATCAAGTCCGTCTGTGCTTTCTCTGGCTATTGGTGATGCATGAGTTTCCTGTGACAATTCATTAGGATTGATATGTGTGGGATTTATTTCTTCTACCGATACTTCAGAAATGTCTTCTTTTGGTTTGAATCTCTTCCACATACTGTACAGCATACCGAATTCTTCTGAATGGTTGTTGATGCAATGCTGTCCTTTTTGAAATTCATTAATATAATTTTCACCAACAATTTCTTTAAATGCTGGATACGACAGGACGTAATTTTTTTTCAAACCAGTTTGTTCGTATGTATTGACTTTAGCAGCTCCCAAACATTTTGTGACGTCTATCGCATTTGGATTCCATGGGTACAAGCCACAAGCTTTAAACCCATTTTGGATGATAGTTGACTTTGCAACGTTTTTGATAACATTTTCAAGAACTGTTGCAAAGTGCTCTTTGCTTAATGTTTCATTGGTATGGTCGCGTCTCCACTCAACTACTGCCTTCTTCCAACCATTTTTTATCGGTTTGAAGGCTGCCACATCAGCAGGCTGAAGAATTCGTGTGGCATTGGGATAAAGGCAAATCAGTATAATTTCCAGTTGACTACAAAGTTCACTTAGTTGATAGGTTAAGTGTGTGCTGTGCCCGTCTACAAAGAGAATGATGGGAAATTTCACATTATGTTTTTTTAAATAGGGGTGCAGTACGTTTGAAATATATTCATAAAATATCTCAGCACGCATCCACCCAGAATCACTCAAGCCAACTCCCCATTCATCAGGAACTGATTTAGCGATATTAGCAGGCAACCGTTTATAAGGGTAAATCACCATTGGTGGTGTAACTTTACCAGATGCAGTGAAAGTAAACATTACTGTAATTGCTGTTTTGGACGGCGCGTGTTCAACCTCATAAACATTTCTGCTTCCTCTTGGAGCAAGAACTTTTGTATTTTTCGGACACAAGTTAAAACATGTCTCATCTCCGTTGAGTATTCGTTCTGGGTCTTTTAATATGCCTTCCAGATCTTTTGACTTTAGATAATCATAAATGTTACCAAACCACTTTTTAAGGTCTGATACTGAAATGGTTGCACTTGCGGCAGTAACTGCCTCAGATATACGTATTGTTACCTCTGGATGACGACGAAGAAAGGCTTTGTACCAACCATCTCCTGGATGATTTCTTATAAATGGATTGGGACGTGGATTTTTCTCTAAGAATAACCTTACTGATTCTTGCAAGTCCTCTTTGCGACGAGGAAATCCTTTCTTGTGGTTCTCGAATACACATTTAACCAGAAGTTCTTCTTCATTGGGTGTGAGAATAGGATTCGGACCTAAATTTGACTTGATAAATTTGGTACTTCTCCTGAATTGCAGGGTTGCTCTTGGAACCTTAAAATATCTTGCTGCTTCTCTGATTGAGGTTCCTTTCTTGATTAGTTCAAGAGCTTTTTCAATATCCTGATCACAATATTTTTTTGTATATTTGTCACCCACTCTGACTTTTGGCATCTTTTGTAAACCTACAAATATACAAGTAATATAGTGATTGGCCAGTAAAGATGTCAGAGATTGGCACCTGGCCAACGACTGTTTAAAGAAGGTTTAAAGTCTGTATTCCCTCGAAAAGCATTTGAGATTAATGAAACAATTTATTTAGTTGAAGTTTTATTGTAAAACTACCCGTTAATATATATTACAGTCATTGGCAGGAGTGGCCAATAACTGAATTTATTGTAAATGTCGTGTATAGTGATTGGCCTGCTTAAATTTCATAAGTAATTTTAGGTTAGAGACATATAAACAGTTTTTTCGAACACCCTAACTTCAAATTATAGTCCCTATACTGTTATAATCATTTGTTCCAAGCATACGAATAAAATAATCACTTACCTGATACACAGTGACGCTAAGCAAATGCACAAGCAACGTGCTGAATATGGAATAACTTCAAACAGGCACAAGGAAAAGACCGCCAACGACATTCACCGCTGCCAACATATCAAAGTACTGTGATCAAAGCAACAAACGGTGTTGTCACTTTGAACTGAAACAATCACATTTCGCTTAAAACGACGACAATGCTTGTTATTTTAAAAGAAAGTCGAATGGCCAATCACTGTAAGTATATTTTATAGTGGCCAATAACTGTATCGTTTACCCTAGTTTTATTTAAACAAGATGAAACTATTTCTTAAACAGGTTTATGATGATCATGTAACCACCGATATAACTTTTGAACAGTCCAAGCTTCTTTGTGGTGAATGCTGGCAAAACAAACAAGTGTTAGTTGTTGCTGAAGATTCTGATTTAACACACGGGAGATATCGCAAAGGGTTCGATCACATTATATATCCCACTTAGGTGGGAAACGCCAGTATTGAATTGTTCGGCATAGAGTAAACATGTAGAAAAAATCTAAAAATCGTAAAATAGTAACACCACCAACCATCCAACGTAAAACAGCCGACCTATCAAAGATAATTAGAAATAAATATTTAGCTCTAAAGCTGAATAAAACCGAGACCGATGAAACTTTACAACGTTTATGCAAACCCATCTTAAAGCCTTTGAGTGTGATAAATAAAACTACATCAACGTTGGTAGCTAGTTAACCAGAAATTAAACCTGAAATTAAGGTACCATCCCCACCTCCGTTAGCGCTACAGAAGCAAGAAGTTCCACTCCTTGGCGACGATAAAGTGTTCGAGTTCAAACCAGAGCCACCTGAACCTAAATTATGAGTAACTAAAGCTTATGAAGAAATAGACGCTGCTGCAAATACAGACGAAGCAGTCTATAAACAGATTTTAAGTCAGTTCCCTCCTGCTCTTAGATATTACGCAGATAAATATTTTACAAGCAGGAGGGGGGTTGATACGATCTATGGTATTTGGTATGATCAAAAAACCAACACTTGGATACTTGGTAATAGGCAAGTTCACTTTATTGTTGAGCCCAGTCAACTTAATATGATAGGTAGAGAAGTTCTCGAACTTGTAATTGGTAAGAGAAGATATGTTGTATCTAACCATTTGTTGGAGTTATTTTTTTTAACCGTCTACTCGAGCTACAGAAAAGATGCAGGCGATGCGAGATTATACAGACATTATGGCAGCCACTAGTCTTCATCATAAAGAGGGCGACCCTAAAGAAGCAGTTTTGAGAAACAACTCTAAGAAATACCAGCAGATGATAAAACCAATTTTGGAGAACCTGCTCGATTTCAGACCACAATCTTCTTCAGTAAGTTCAGGTCATGGTATGCCATACATGATACATACTAAGAAACAAAAAGAATACGTGTACTGGGATGATATAAACGAGTTGGTTGATAGACTTCGGCTTTTAGTGGCTTCTCAATCAGCTGGTAATATCGCACACAACAACGAAATTCAATCGATTATTGAAGAACTGAAGGAAGTAGGTGTTATATAAATAGACAAGTTTGTGTTTTTTTAATCACTTTTAAAATGCCAATCGATAAATTCGGACGTTCAGCAAAGAATTAGAAACATCTAAACAGAGACATTTCTGAAAACTACGACGCTATTCTTAAACAAGTCTACTCAAATCTCAAAGAGTTTGATCAGAATAAATTTAAAGTGGGTGATGCTGTACGTCTAAGTAAAGCTAAAACATTATTTAAGAAAGGCTATACACCGCCTTGCTCAACAAAGCTGTTTAGGATCACTAAGATTCACTACACTAACCCTGTCACCTATTTAATAGAAGACATGCAGGGCAAGCCTATCAGTAGAGGATTTTATGAAGAGGAGCTACAAAAGTCTGCATCCCCATATTTTCATTTAGTTGAAAATGTGTTAAGAAAGAAAGGCAACATGTCGTATGTTAAATGGCTTGGTTTTGATAAATCTCATAATTCTTGGATAACTAGTAAAGACATGAAATAATTTATATTAGTTGTATTATTTGTATTAGATAAAACAAACGTTGGAAATATATATATATATATATATATATATATATATATATATATATATATATATATATATATATATATATATATATATATAACACCAACCTAACAGTTATAATATTAAGTTTGAGAAAAATATGATTGATTAACATGTCACTAAAATGTGTATAAAACAACCCATCTAAAGGGTAAAATAGAATGTGCAGCTTAAGAAAATACATCAGCAATAAATCTACTTTAAATTGAAATATAATAATAATAATAATAATAATAATAATAATAATAATAAGAAGAAGAAGAATACTAATAAGAATAATAAAATACACAAGTATAAACACAACCTAAATTAGTGAAATGAGTTGCCCTGAGAACGAATTGGATTTACCCTGTATTGAGCTGCCTTAAGATCTGATATCAGCTATCGTTTACGGATTAGAGAAACATTTCAACAACTAATCGCGAAAGAGCAGTCCGCGTTACTTTTTCACGGTGTTTTTGTGGCCCCAAGCAAGAGTCCTATATTCGTCGGCTATAAGGTAGCGCTTATCATCAAACTGTGACAACGCTACGTTATTCTCTGAGTATACATCTCATGCATGCTGGTACGAAAAACATTCATACGTTTAAAAACTCTACCATCCTGTACCAACACACGTGCATCCGCATCCATAATAGTATCACCCATAGTCTCCACAACATTCCTATAATCATCAAGTCTCTTTTAGTCACACATTCTTGTACACCTTTTTTGTTAAAACCTTTTTTGTTAAAACACCCTCGCCATTAACCATATAGGATTTAGCTCCCGTTCCAACCATTTCGTACAAAATTTTGCCTTTATATTCATCCTTCATTCTTCCAAGCACGCTTTCATTCACCGGTACCTCGTGAGGGTTGCCTACAGCATAGTTTGATGTATCGATTATGTGTGTCTTCTTTCATGTCGTAAAAGTTGTCTGTCTCTACTAGAATAATCAAAAGGTCAGTATCTGTGTACAGTAAAGTCATTTGACCCCATATTTCGTCTTTAAGTAACTGTACATGAAGTTGTATATGATGGTTTTCGATATATCTAATATCGAAAATCTAACATATATAGGTCTGTCATAAGTTACGGGCGTCCTGTTCATCTGAATGGCGACAAAGTCGTCTGAATATTGAAACATTTTTAAAGTTTGTTAATGTATGTCGACGCACCCGGTTTGCGTCCGATACTGCCCCAGTGTGACATAAAGTTTTACGTCCATCCTCTTGTCCAAATTTTCCATGGTCTTACCGAATACTGCGTTGTTCATTAATTTATAAAAATCTTTCTCAAATTTATTTTTAGCCTGATTACGTAATTTTGTGTTCTTATCGATGTAAATTTGCAGCCATGGAGATTGCCTACATGTTATAACCCGGTGTATCTTCTTAAGTGTCAGTCCGTTTGTCAAACATTGCTTTAAATTTCTAAAATGAATAATATATTTTGTTTTATCATTTAAATTTAGAATATATTTTGGTAGGTTAGTTTTACCGGTTGGGGGTATAAACGGTTCTGGATAAAAGGGAAATTCATTGTGTAAATCATGTAGGTGTTCCGGGTACTCAACCTCGAAAAGATAGCCAAAATCATCACCATCATCCCCCAAATCTTGAATTTTTAAATTTTGAATTTCTTGTTCGGTGACCCACAAAGCTCTCAATGGGCGTTGGCTCGCTTTGGGCCTTACCGTACAAGTTTATCGCATTTGTGTATACAAGCCATGTTTTCGGCTTTGTTTCGTCGTAGTTCGGTGTGTATTCGTTGTTAGCTACTGCCCGTCTAACACTACACTGGCTAACACCCCCGCGTTTACCTTTTTTAAAGAAGTGATGCATCTCGATGTCTGTTAGCAGTTCAAGTTCCACCTCAGAAGCTTTTAGGGCTGCATTCCAGGCAAGAAATGGTGCTGTAACGTGTTGACAAGGATCGAGATTGTAGACCTTAAAACAAACATTCTGGAAATTTTCAAACACATCGACCAAAAGTAAAACGTCTGATTTTAAATAAATACCCGAATAGTCCCTCAATGTTTCACATTCAAACACCTGCCATACTTTGCATACACGCTCGTAGTCAGCATGCATAATGTGTTCCCCTCGTAGAATATCATAGAACCCTTATTTAGATGGAAGCTTAATCTCTTGTAATTTTACAAAGGAGTCTACATACGAATATGGAAAGACACCCTTCTGACGAATTCGCTTAAACTTGTTTATATCCGCGAAATATTTCTTCCCTACAATGACTATCTTCCAAATTTTTTACTAATTTCTCTAAGCTTTTTGCCATAAACTTGAGTGAATCTAAAAATCTAAGTTTAATGTGTGTGTTTTTTTTTCCGTTTTACCATCCAGCTTCTCCTGATCAACTAAAGCATGTTTGCTGAACGTGATGTATCGCTCTTTATTTTGAGCGATTACATCTTATTCAGAACCGTACTCTGCCAACTCTTTGATGACGAGATGAGCATCGTAACCGGAGAGATTATGAAAAATACCGGAATGTACTGTGGTACTTTATAATTTAGATTACAGATGAAGTTAGCTGGGCCGCGATAATTATTAAATTCGAGTAAATGATTGTGGTCTCGGACTTTGTCTTCATTGAAGCCGAAAGGTCTTTCACAAATGTGACATCATTTGGAATTTTTTAATTCGCGTCCTTGCTCATGGGTTAAAGTTGTCATGGGCCAAACTTTACCTAAATGGTATTGATTAATCTCTCTAACAGCGTTTTCTAGGCGCTCTACAAAACCTCGAGCGGTCTCCTGACCACAATAAGTGACAAATTTAGACTGCGAGTCGTCGAAAGAGTATTTTATGTAATACGCGAATGCATACGGTATGTGTTTGTGAGTCTTTTGTGTAAATGGCTCGCAACAATTTTGAAGTTATTCAGTTTCTAAAGGGGACAAGAGACTCTCAAAATCAGCATACATAAGGAAAGGAACACGCATTTTCTTTTCGAAATCGACAAATCTAAGTAAATTCTCCAGTACGTATTTACCATATTTATCCTTGCGTAAATCGGTGGTGGGTAAATGAACTCTAACGTGATTGCAATCATATTTCTGGTGCCGTAATAATTTTGCTTCTGTTCCAAGAAAGACTAAACAACCACCACATAATTTTTTTTACATGTATGTTTAGATATTTGGCTTCCCACAAGACGAGATATTTTATTAAACAGTAATGAGTATTGTTTTCGACATCGTCTGTTAACAATAATAAATTAATATGTCTCGTCTTGCGAGAATTCGTAAAATATAGGGGGCCACATATATCGCAGTAAAATTTACCATTATCAAAATGTTTCTCTAATCCGTAAACGTTAACTGATATGTCATTCTGTTCTTCAAATTGTGCAACTTGGTTTAAAGACACAGGAAACTCAATACCTGAAAAATCCAATTCATTCTCATAGGGTAAATAATGATTAATGCGATGAGGAGCGCCTCGATATTCAATAGGGTGGAGGGCTGCCAGGATCGACCACATAAAACACCGTTCGTCTTTATTCTGTATGTTCAGCACAGCCTTCTTGTTGGAGATTGACTTTGGTAGCTCTATGTAGGAATTACCTTTGAGTGGGAAGAATTTGGCAATGTTAATTTCCAGCCAAAGCCAGTTTTTCAACACCCAACCTATAAGGAAGTGTGTATAAGTAACGGTTTAATACTAAACAAAAATAAACATTTACAACTCCCCTCAGCCTCCTGGGGCTGAAAAATAAATAAAAAACATCTTTCTACACCTACAAACGCCTTGATTGCTGAAATAAATATGCTGTAAATATCTCTGTGAAATCTGAACATACTACAGGCTTCACATAATAATGCATATGTAATAGTAAATAATAACATACCACTTTCATTGTGTTGAAACTCTTGGGCTTTGACTTGACATCCTCCATTCTCTCTACTGCTTCGGTTATCTCTTCAAATGTACTGATTGGTGCTGCCTTGGTGGTGAAGCTCTTAGTTTGCTCGAGTTGTTTCGCTGGTTGTTGGTAAGAACCAAACAGCTCGAGACTTATTTTTAAACATCCAAGCTGCACCATCTTCCTCCTTATAACGGCTAGGATTTCTGGGCGTGTATACTGGAGGAATTAGTCGGCATCTATCACTACATCTTGAACTGGTATTCTATATGTTGTCAATATCGTGCTGAAGGCGTGCTTAACGAGCTGCATCCCATCCCCAGTATCTATATAAGCTCTGTTTTGTGCTCTAGACTGCGTAAATGGGCTCCAAATGATGCCTATAAAGCGAAAAACATATAAGCATCTGGTTGAGTACTCAAAGACAATGGATTCAAGTTTTTCTTTATACCTTGCGAGTTTCACCTAAGTTGAATAATAATTTTATGAAAATTCGCTACACCTTATAAGTTTAAGCTATGTTAAATCGAATAATAATTTTGTGAAAATTTGCTAGCAATAATGTTAGATTCATAAACAACAAGTATTCTTATTACCATATATTTTTGATTAATTACTTTACTTTATCTATATCCTGGCAGCACGTAAAACACCCCGAAAGAATCCTTTTATATGGCCCACCCCCATCCTCCACAGCTGCCTTTTTATTAACACCACAAGGTGGTTGATGAGCTGAGTAGGGACCTGAAGGCTGTGTGTCTTGCGCTGTAAAAACACAATCTTTAAAATATTTGTCTATAAATGTAAAGTGTATAAATTTTAAATTGCTTTAAGTATCAGTCTTACTGCTACGAGATATTAGGAAAAGTTGCTATTCTAGGTTATATATCTAAAAGTGCCAATCATAGGTTTGAAAAATGTTACATAGTTGATATATATATATATATATATATATATATATATATATATATATATATATATATATATATATATATATACATACATACATACATACATACATACATACATACATACATACATACATACATACATACATACATACATACATACATATATATATATATATATATATATATATATATATATATATATATATATATATATATATATATATATATATATATATATATATATATATATATAATTTTAAATGTATTACCAATGACAAATAATAATATATAATTAAGATGAATAAATGAGGGTTATTACTCACCTTTCTTAGGGGGTAATGGATGCATACACTCATGGTGTTTCACCAAAAGGTCCCTTCGTGCAAATAAACTGAGACAGATTATGCACTGCAGAAGAGACCGACTTCTCACAGCAGCCACACTGAAACATGATTACTCTCGATGTAGTGGCTTAATTTTGTGCTCCTATCTATACCCGAATCTATTTTTTCCTATTCTCCCGAGTATCTCGTCATAAATACGACGCTTATCTTATTATTGACTTTCTTTAACGAACAGGGCACTGTTTTTTTCGTTATTGAATTATCTCTACAGGAAATGGCCGTCATATATTCACTATTCAAAATAGCTCGCGGTTCAGGTTCACTAAAAAACAACTGTATTCTGCCTGTTTCATATTTTTTGAAATTATCAAAGAGTGTTAAATTGAACGTCCGTGTCAGCCAAATATCAAGGATCTTAAATTTGACGACCTGTTTGTCTTTGATATAACGATGTCTGTCTCTTGTAACTGAAGTTGATTATGCTAATTCGGTTTAATGTAAATGGGAATCAGGTGATATTTTATTGTAATAAAACATATGCGTATTGAAAACATATTTAATTGTATTATATTTATAACATAAAAATATTACAATATAGTTATGTTAAAATATACATTAAATTTGATTTCAAACGAGCATATCTTTTAAAGTATGTTGACGTTTTTTAATAAATTCGAATAACATACATTAATCTTCTTATTTTTGTTTAGCAATAAAAAAGATACAGGGTAGAAGCGAAATGCCCTTATATCTAGATAATTTTGCTCTCGTATCAGCTACAAATATGTCTAAATTAAAAAAACATTTGAACTTTAATTCCAATAATGAGTCTCTAATTACACTACCAATGTCTTCTATTATTTTAAGAGCTTATAGTTGTACAAATTGTTCATTATCTCGTCTCTTACTGATTTTCCTATTGATTTCCAATAACTTTTAGTTAAATATAACTTCTTGTGTAGGCTGATAATTATCTGCTGCATCTGATAGAAACACCTCGTCTATTATTTGCTGCAGTTTTCTCGTTTTTTATATCTTCTTCTTCTTCTTTAACTAATTCATTTGTTTAAGCAAGATATTTTTGAGAACTTTCATTTGTTTGCCTCTGTGTTCAGGCATAGCCCTTGTTCTTTTACACAATTCCATACTAATGTTTAAACTGTAATTATGATTAAATGTGTTTGGTATTTATATGTTTCGAAAATCACGATAATTTAATTAGCTCTTCATAACATGTGCCCAAAATACATTAATCTGTGTGTTATTTTGCTTATATTTGCCTTTTTACATGGTTTCTTATGGGATATATGCATAAATTCGATAAAACCGTCTGCCTTTTTATATCATGTAGAGTTTGCTAGCAATTTCTATTCCGAGCGTGCTCAGACTGATAAAACCGAAAACATCCGGTAGTAGTTTATTTCAATTCTACTGGGCGAGTAACATGACACCAAACACCGTCCATCTAAACCGAAAACTAAGGAAGCTGGTTTGCGCATGCGTGTATGCCATTTTTAAATCCTACTCAGCGAGACGATTAACATGATACCAAACACTATGCCTCTAAACCAAAGAATAAGGAAGTTGGTTTGTGTTTGCGCCAGCCGCCATCTTTACATACGTCACGATATATGAAATCGAAATGGTAGGTCTTCTTATTTAGACAGGTTAGATCAAATATCGATCCAGATCTCGATCCAGATCTCGATTCCGATACTACAACGGGGGCGCAGCCCCCGCAATCTCCCACCGCCGCTTCCAGCGGCGGCCGATGCTATTTTTGAATTCTACTCATCGAGGCGAGTAACATGATCCCAAACACCATACCTCTATACCACCCAATAAGAAAGTTGGTTTGCGCATGCGCAAACCACCATCTTTACCTACGTCATTTCCATTAAAATCAATACTTCTGGTCGGCCATCTTGGACGCCATCTTAGATAACGTCATCTCGGATTAGGTCTCTATTAGTCCTCCATCTTGTTTCGTCACTGTGACGTCACTGCGTGCACGCGCAGTGACTGGGTGGTGCGTGGTGGTCTTAGAACATATTATCTATACCGGTAGGTATACCAAATTTTAATTTTCTAGCTTCATAGAAAATTCAATTTTTGGCATTTGTCCCAAATGGAGCTAGAACATAAGATTAACATGGGTTTTTCTTAATAATAAAGAGACGTCGATTGTAACACTCTTTCGAAAAAATTCTTCAAATGAGCCTGTCTTAGGGCCTTTAATCCAATCTTCAAGGTCGGTTTAAATTTGAAGTGTTAATTCTAGTAATGTGTCGTAGTAATAGTGTACAATTCTTATGAAAATTCACTACGATAATGCACTTGCTGCGTCTCGAATTTTTTTATGTTTTATTTTGACATTTGGAGAAACAATAGTGCACAGATTTGATACGTTTAAAACAAGATCTCATTTTTGTTAATTCCAATCGATCTTTTTGTTTGTCCGACAGTCTTTACAACTTATTTCATAAATTCCCGGCATTTTGGCCATGCTATCCTTGCCTTTTGAGTTACCTAGCAAGTTTTTTACGGTATTTTTTGTCGAAAATGTTAGCTGCAAGTTGACTTCTTTAAAAATGCTATCTAAACTCCTCGTGATTCGAGGTTCAAATGGTAAGCAAACAAAGTTTTTTCGGATTTATCTCTTTTAAACGTCGTTGATTCCGTCAATATTTTTTTTCTGTTTGTTGATTAATTTTTCCACTAGGCAAGAGGTGTATTCGTTATATTCGGCCACGTTCTTAATATAATTAAATTCTTTGGTATGTCTACTTTTGTGTAAAGGAAATTAATTATGCGATTTACTAAAAAAATCAGACTGGCCATTTTTTGTGCGTACGTATGATGTGAGTCGTTAGGAATGTAGCTTAGAGTGGTGATTTCCTTTCTATAGACGTCGAATTCTAAAGTGTATTTATTCTTGATAACTAGTATATCTGGAAAGGCTAATTTATTATTAATTTCTAATTCGTGTGTAAATTTTATAGGATTAAATTTATTGTTTAATTTGGCAATAAAATCTTCTATTCTGCAAATGTTTGTGTTAAACACTACGAAAATATCATCCACGTAACGAAACCACACTCTAGGAAAATAACCGCTTTCACTTTCATAATCTGTTTCAAATCTGCTCATGAAAAAATCTGCAATTAATGGCGATAGCGAATTGCCCATTGCCGTGCCTTGGGTTTGTTCAAAAAATTCATTGCTGAATTGAAAAAGATTTTGTTTGATACAAAGGTTTGTTAACCTTTAATCTCTTTGCAGACATTTTCATTTATATTATTCATTTTTAACAACAGCTCTAAACACGTTTCAACATGTCCTAGAGATAACATAAGAATATAGATATTTCCGACAAAGGAAACTATGTTAATTTAGTTGTCGTTGAATCTTTCCAAAATTATTAGAGATGGACATCTTTTAGATTAATAAAGACAATTTAAAGACCTCGTCCGGCGATAAAAATACAATACACTGCATAATTTGACATAAAAGACTCCACTACATTTCCACCTTTCAGTTTTTATTTTTTGGCAACGACATATTTGACCACAATCCTATCTTGAATATTTCCATGTATCTCTTTTATTGCTGTAACTCAATAACCATTTTAAAACATCAATTAATTATGAGGATTCGGTATTATAACACACGTGCCTCTTTAAGATTTTGTTCCGTACAAGCATAACTAGTTTTAATTAGTTAGTATCCCATCTAAAATGTTAGTGTCTTGTAAACGTAGGGTTACATGTTCAGTACATTAATACGATAATATGGTATTCAAATAGGCGACTAAATCACAGAAATTTACCTACAAATATGAAATATATCTAATAAATGGCTGATCCTTTCTGGATTGAAATAGGTATACGAAGATTCTCATGGCTGCCTACGTGGGCACTTGTTTATTAAGGCCAGAAGCTGCCACAAAAGCCATTTAGAGAGACATTTAACCATTGCTTTCAA
The DNA here is from genome assembly GCA_964006375.1 of Tillus elongatus. Lineage (NCBI taxonomy): Eukaryota > Metazoa > Arthropoda > Insecta > Coleoptera > Cleridae > Tillus > Tillus elongatus. Next base: position 128,304,117 of record OZ023263.1, on the reverse strand, counting down.
ACAAAAATCGGTAGGATATTTAAGCTATTTGTCTTTACGGGACGCTAAATCAAGTTACGCAGTGCTCTCTTCCCCGGTCTCAACCATAATTGATAGGAGCACATGAGCATCTCTCAGGGCAATGTTCCCAAACGTGGGTGACAAGATAAAGCTGTGCCATAGAGTGGCTGGGATTAACGCCTGGATTCGGCAACATTGCACCCTTTGAGGAAAACTGTTCCCCTGGGTTGCGAGGGCTTTTTACCATAAATTTTAGTAGCCGAATCTCAATGTGATTCCTAAAGAATTATGGAACAGCATAAAATTTTCCTCGATGTTTCGATGAAGAGTAAATTTATTTAAGCCTTAATGTTCGTTATATTGATAGGAACAAAAAAGAAGTGCCTTTGGATTATCGTGTGAAAACTACTTATCTATATGACTAGCAATGGTGACCGCAAATATGAATGGCTTTTCAACGGATTTCAAGAAAACGAGGTGGTTCTCAATTCGACTGTATTTTTTGTATGTGTTACCTCAGAACCTTTTTCTAAATGAACCGATTATGATGGTTTTTTTTTACTTGAAAGCTGGCGCTTCTCATGTGGTCCCATATAAATTTGATCACAGTCTGATCAGTAGTTTTTGAGTTACCCTTAATGAAGTCAGTTTTCTATTTTTTTAATTTTTGTTATGTATAACCGAGAATGCATGCATTAAATTAGGGTCACATATTATGTTCCTAAAAGTTGTTTATGTTCAGAGAAGTTCTTATTACTTAAGCAATTTTAAATTATTAATTTGCAGTTCAGCAACACAGTCGGAAAATTTTTATTTATACTATATGAAGGCCAATAGAAAATTAAATGCAAGATTCTGCACAAATTATACAATACCTATGCCAGTTTAGTTGCTTGGTTATCTAATATAAGTAACCAAATCAAATGAATATTACTTGGTTATTAGGTACAGATTATCTAAAATTTGATACTTTGATTGTGCATTTTAGATCTCAGTAATAAGTACTTACGCCAAAAACTAAAGTAGCAGTCTCGGATCGATTCGGCTTTGCAGCGTGCAATAGAATTAAGCATGTAAGTAAGATGACTAGTACCTAACTAGTAATAACAGGAAACAGCGTTGTCATTATTCTATGACACTATATTTACTAAACATTTTAGCAATTATTTCAGTTGGCATAAGGATATCACACAACGTTCAAAATTGAAACTCTTTACCATCGTGCCTAATAGCGTTGAAACATTTTATTTACTTGTATGAAGCTGCTATTGACGAGTAAATTTTATTATTCAAATTAGGGTTGTGTTTTCAAATGTATATATTGGAATTTTTTTGGAATATTAAATTTTTGATATTATTATTATTATTATTATTATTTATAGGGTGTGTTGATACAAGAAGTCTTAGACTTGTGCTGTACCATTACATTGGAAGGTCCCATAATGATGGAATCCTCCATTTGGGCGTCAGTATAGCAAGACGTTGAGGTTGAGAGAGTGAGTGGACTGTATTTGAGAGAGAGAGCGAGAGATTATAGCACTGCAATGGCACAGATTGTTTTAGACACAATAACACGCACTAAGTTTTTATATAAAAATCTATTAAACCTTAATAACTTTATAACTTTATTTAAATAATTATTCTTACTAATAGAGGCTTTACATTAATCACGTATAAGACGAATTAGTTGCGTAGCGTCTTTGATTGGCAGTTTTAGAGAGAGACAGAGATTTATACGTTTTTTTGACGTAGGTATTACATTAACGCTGCTTTGTTATCAGGAGCACAAATGAGTGAAATGAGGGTGAGGTTCGATTCTTATTTCTTATTAACACACAGTGGCGACACCGTAGAGGGCGCAGGTGAAGCGCTGTTTCACCTATATTTTTCCGTTAAGCTAAACTTTTTTATTCAAAATCCACCATATTTTTTTTTATTCTCTCAAATTAATTTGACACAACCACATAAAATGTCTTGCTACGTCGCGCCGCAGTTGATAATGTATTTTTATAGTAATTTATGGTACTATATAATTTGCAAGCCCGCCCCTAATCACCGAATTGAATGTATACATGCCCCAGCGCGCGGCGCTTACGTATTGTAGACCACCGACTACTGTAGAGCGTCAAGCAACTGCAGACTAACTGAGCCAGATTCGTTCGTATACAAATGCTGCGTCTGCTTCGGGACGCTTGCATGAGACGGTTGCCATGGCAACGGCAATCGCACTGGTAGGTTGGTGTTTATTAGTGTCCCAAAAGTGATGCAGTGTTCTCAGGCTGCTTCAAAGCTTAGTTTCCGTCGTTTATTTAGATTTAGTCGGATCGTCAGAGGCCTATTTTTTTAATATGTTGCCGTTAAATAAACTGGTATGTGTCGCATTTACAGACTTTAAAAAGCTGGATTTTTCATGTTTCTTTTTGGTAAGTGGAATTGATTTGTTTATTATCACCTCTAAAAGAATAATTTCAAAATAATCAAATATTAGATATAAAATTTCAATTTGTAAAAACGAGAAGGGCCTTGAATTTGAAAAAAAATGCTTGTAGCTCTTACCTCTATAAACATATTTTGATTGGTAATACGAGCCGTACTATATTACGGTATGCGTGCATGTACAGTACGTGTACAGTGTCCTCTCATCGAATATCCCTTGACATTATTCCTCGTGAAAGTCTATATTTTTGTAGAAATTGAGTTTTCATTTATATACTGAAGTTCCAGGAGAACGCGACTTAACTTCATGGTTAAGACGTTTGAATTTTTAAAACAATTTATTTAATACTTTGAACAATCGATACTTAATTACTTAGTTACAAAAAATGAATAATATAATATACTAAAAATAAGACGATCAACCTACATGTGATCTAATGTCTATGCACTCGGTGTGCTAATGACTAACTCGGAACAAGAATGAACGGTTCTACCTCTGTGAGTAGCCTCTTTATAGTCTTCCCTCCAGGCGTGGCACTATTGTCTCTGGATAACAAGGAATCTGCTGATGTAGATTCTCACAGTGATATTCCGTTCTACTTGCACTTTGAACCTGCAAAGGTCTTGGCTCCGTTAAGACGACGGCTGACTCAGCGGTTCTTACCGTGGGAAGGCGACATTGTATTATAATGGGCCATTGTTTGGGCTCCATTTATCTCCTCCCAAGACGAAGCTATGGTTCGTTCCGGATTTTCAACGGAAATCCGGACTCGGTGGTTCCTGTTTTTGTTCCTTTATCTTCTTTGCTGGTTCTTCGTTTCTTCAACCCCATTCGGACTGCTATCGTTGTGATGGTTATTAAGACACCTATGTACAGTAATATTGTCCATATACTCAGGTGATGGATTGGTATTGTTATAGGTCCTGGTATATTTTGTTTAATTTTTTGAAGTTGGTGTTGGATTTGATTGATGTTGTGTAGCTGTACGTTTTCTAATGATATTTCGGGTACTGGTCCTGGATTTGGTTGATCTTCTGGAATGGGGGTTTCTAGTGTAGGCAGGTTGAATAGTTGTTGTGTTTCTGCTGTTGCTGGGCCGGTCTTGTAGATTTTGTTGCCTATGGTTAATTGGCAATTTGGTTGCAGGTTGATTAATTTTGTACCCTTGATGATGTTGGTCCACTCCTGTTCCTTGCAAATTATTCTGGCGTTAGTTTCTTCGGGTGCTATAACTATATACTGACTGGTTCCATATCTCGAAACTGTGGTTCTATTAATTTTGACTAATTCTTGATTACAATTGTTAATAGGTTTTTGAAATTTCATTAGCTTTATTTCACATGGGTTTTGATCATTCATGGTTGTTGGATTGTCGTCTTTGCAAAAATATATCTGGTTCTTTAAATTTTGACATTCTTCATTACGATAGGCATATTGTTTACTGCTTAGGATAAGGTATTTGGTTCTAGGAATTATCATGGTAAAAAGGTGTGTCTTTCTAGGGACAGGTAATGTATATAATTGATAATAATATTCTGATTCATCTACCAGAGGTATTTCTATTTGAAATATAATTTTGAAATTGTTTTGGACTGCTTTTATTTTAAAGACTTTTTCGTATAGATTTAGATCAGTGGTTGTTATTACTTTAGCATTAGTTGCATAATTTTGTATTTTATTGATTTCTGTTATTATAAATGTTGGTTTTAGTATGGATGTGTGAAAGATTCCTAATTTTGCAAAAGTGATGGCATTTTCTGTTGTTAGTGCTATTTCTTGAATCTTGTTTAATAATTGTCCCAGCTGCATGAGTAACTCTAGGATCTTAATGCGATGATAGTGAGTTAATTGTTCACTTCGCAGGCTTTCTACTGTATTACCTAATTCATTTATCCTATTTACTATCGTGCCTTGGTTATGACTCAATCCTACTATCGTTCTATTAAATTCGAGAATGGCCTCGAGCATGATTGAATTTTGAGACCTAAAAAGTTCCTGAATTTTATTTTGATCTGTCGTTAAGATTTCTAATGCTTGTTGAATGCGTTCCCCATCTTGTGAATCGAGATTCCCTGTGATTGACTTAAATATAGAACCTAGTCCGTTTATTAGGCCACGTTTTCGTCTATTAATAATATTGTTATTTGGAAAAATCCTATAAAATATATCGTCTACATTATCTATGGTGAAATTCAATGTCAATATGAAATTATGATATTCAGAATGGTAATCTTTTGTCATGAAGGTAACTGTATTGGCGTAGTGTCTTTTTATTTGGTTGTAGTCTCTATGTAATTGTGTCAAGTCATGTATGTGTATCAGATTCCAGTTGCTAGTCTCAGTGTATGCTGTGCCTAATTTCTTTGGTAACATGCCTGGGTTGTCTGTCAAGTCTTGTATTTGGGCTGTTATTCCCGTGGCAAGGAACCTGCAATACGTAAATTTCTTAAATGTGCTATCGTCTGTTCGTCATTTTTATGATTTATTAAAATAGCTTTGTTATGTTCCAATAGGGATATTATTGAGTACGGTCCTGAAAATGGGTTTTTATGTTTTTTATGAAAGCCTGGTAGTATCTTTTTATAGACAATATCACCTTCCTTGAACGGTTGGTTCGTGTTTTTATTTGTCCGTTGTAACGTTTTTATTTTTGAATTCTCTGTCCTGCTTCTGACTATCTCGTAAATAATTTGCATTAAATCTTTATGTTGTACGTTGTATTCCTGTGTAATTATGACTTCAGGGTCATAGTTAAACATTTCTGGCATGTAGCCAAATATTAAATCAAAAGGTGGTTTTAGTGTCTGTGAGTGTATTGTCGAGTTGTAAGCGAATATACAATATGGTATTAAGTCTATGGGTTTCATATTTTTAAATTTCACTTTGAATAATCGATAATGTTCAATAATCGTGCTGTGATATCTTTCGATAGGTCCATTGGATGTTGGGTTTTGCGGTGTGGTTATATGTAACTCTATCTGATATGTTTCTAATAGTTCTTTAATTACCTGGTTTGAAAACTCCGTACCTGGGTCTGCGATTATTATTTTACACGCTCCATACTGTGAAAAGTACTTGATCAAGTTTTTTGCAATTTCCGTAGCACTTTTACTTTTTATTGGAAATGCTTGGCCAAATTTACTAAATGGATCTATAATTGTTAGGAAGATAGCTTGTTTAATTTGGAATGTGTCAATGTGTAATATCTCTAATGGTTTAGATGCTGTGGGGGTGTGCTCCAATGCTATTTGTACCGGGTTCCTATTGTATTTGCACGTTTTGCATAATTCGCAATTTCGTACATATTCCTCTATATGTTTCTTTAAGTTGGGATAGTAGTATATTTTCTTCATTCTTAGGTAAGTCTCATCAGCCCCGCGATGATTACTCTTCCCCTCGTGATATTTCATTATAGTCTCGGTTAATTCGTCCTCGTTAATTTCATTCCTAATTTCCAGACATCTATAAAATTTGGGTGATTCTACGTTATTAAAGTTTTTATTGATTGCCGAACTTACTAGTTCCTAATCTTGTTCATTTACAAAAATGCAATAATATTTCCTTTGTGGTAAACAGTATTCTTTTATAAATTTCTCTATCTGATCGGGCTCATTTAAATCGAAGTTTGCATATATGAAATTTCTTTTGTCTCTTCTGACTGAGAATATGTCTGGTTTATCCGTATTTTTAAAAACTATCTGATTGGTTTTGCTGTTAACGATTTCTTCCTCGAGTATGGGTATGCCTGGTGCTGAATACGAGTCTGCATTCGAGTTTGCTGTGTCGTCATCATCAATTTCTATGATTTCTTCCTCTTCGTCGATATTATTCGCCATTGACTGATTATCTATGTCTACTGGGTTTATTTCTACTCTGGACAGTGCATCTGCTGCGCAGTTTAGCTTTCCTTTTTTGTATTCAATTTTAAATTCATATTCTTCTAATTTTAATCTCCAACGGAGCAATTTTGAATTTGGTTGTTTCAACGAAAATAACCATTTTAAAGGTTTATGGTCCGTGTATATAGTGAATTTCCTTCCGTATAAGTATGGTCTAAAATAGTTAGTTGCCCACACGATGGCTAATAATTCTTTCTCGATTGTGCTGTACCTGGATTCGGTGTCGTTTAATGTCCGGCTGGCGTAAGCTATCGGGTGATCCGCATTGGTTTCGCCCTGGCTTAATATTCCGGCTATCGCTACGTTTGAAGCGTCGGTTGTTAATATAAAGTCTTTAGAAAAATCCGGTGATACAAGTACAGGTGAATTCATTAATATGTCTTTACATGAGTTAAAGGCAGCAATGTATTCTTCGTCGTTCACGTTTATCTTCGAGTTTTTCCTTAAACATTTTGTTAGTGGTTTCGTAACGTGTGCGAAGTTTTCTATGAATTTACGATAGTATCCAACTAATCCTAGGAATAATTTTATTTCCTTTGGGGTTTTAGGTATCGGGAATTTCCTTATTGCGTCCAGTTTCTTTGGATTTGGACGAATCCCGTCTGGGCTGACCACGTGTCCTCGGCTTCCTTCCTTAGGAAATCGCTTTTATCTAGCTGGATCTTTAAGTTGCTTTGCCTGAAGCGCTAGAATACTAGTTTTAGTTTCTCAAGGTGTTCCTGTAAAGATGTGGAGAAAACTATGACGTCATCCATATATACAAGGCATGTTTGTCCAATTAGGCCTTCTAATACGTTCTGCATGAGCCTAGAAAAGGTCGCCGGAGCCCCAGATAACCCGAACGGCATCCTGGTGTACTCCCAATGGCCTGTATCGGTGGTAAACGCTGTTTTTTCTATGTCCCTGGGGTCCATTTCAATTTGGTGATACCCAGAGATCAAATCGATCGTCGAGAAATATTGGGCTCGCCCAATTTTGTCCAGTATTTCATCAATTTTGGGAATTGGGTGTCTGTCCGGTATTGTTTTTTCATTTAGTTTCCTATAGTCCACCACAATTCTCCATTTTTGTTTATTTGACTTGTCCATTTTCTTTGATATAACCCAAATAGGTGAGCTATATGGGCTGTGGCTTTTCCTAATGATTTTTTGTCTTAACTGTCATTTATTTGTCTGTCTACTTCCGGTTTATGTACGTACGGGTATCTATATAATTTAGAATGGACAGGTATGTCGTCTGTTGTCCTTATTCTATGTTTTATCGCATTTGTGTGCGTCAATGGTTCGTTTTTATTTAAAAATATGTCCTGATATTCTGATAATAAACTAAATAACAATTGTTTTTCCTCGTCATTTAATTCTCCTGTATCTATTTGTTCAATTAAGACATTCTCATTATTAATCCGTTTTTGATTACGCCCCGTATCGTAAGTGTTTAAATTATTAATATGAGTTGTACTAGAATTGTTATTTTGTATAACTACTGGTGCAAACGGACTTCGCCTTTGGCTGTATCTGGTTTCAGATGCATATTGTTTATTTAATCTGCTGTATGGCCTATCTCTTACATTATAAGCCTGGTTATTATTTAGTACGTGATTAATTGTCTCTAGTTCTTCATTACGTACGAAATACTGCTGGGTTATTATATTGTTTAAATTTAAATGAGTCTCGGGTAGCCCTAAACCATCTGCGTTGGTTTCTGTTTGTCCCGATCGACTTACGCTAAGATCTGTGAATTTTATTGGTATAATATTCTTGCCTATATACAGTTTGTGCTCCTTAAAATCTATTTTATCTTCGTTTCGTTTCAGAAATTCCATCCCAATCAATCCCGAAAAAAATGTGTTAAAGTGTAAACAGGCAAAACTCTTGTATTTCCTCTGAAATCGATTTAAGTTTAATACGTGCACGCTTACAGTGCTTCGAAATGCCATGCACGGTGCGTATGGTAAAATCGTGCGTAAATATGTTTTTAGGGAACTTATAATATGCTACAGCAGGATTCAAAAGATTTTTTGAAGATCCTGAGTCTAACAAAAATTTACCTGATATTTCGTTTAATTCTATATACGGTAACTTACATAATGTATTCATATTATTTATATCTATCACGGTTCTCTCGTTGAGGACCCTGCAGTGGGAAAATTTCGCTGTTGGATATCGTATTCCTCGGCTGGCGAGTTTTCGTAATTTAATTCTTCGTTTACATAATTTAAATCGTAATTTGTTTCCTTTACTTCGTTCTTATTAAATTCTATATTATTTACATGAGCTGCTCTCCTTGGTAATGACAGTCTAGTGTTAGAACTATCTACTTCCATTGGTTCGTGATAATTTCTGTTAGCATTATGATTTACATTGGGTCGACCCGGTTGATTATTGAAGTTGGGTCGCCTAAATTGACTCGAAAAATTTTGCCTTGGTACAAATTGTTGATTTTGTCTAGGCTGGGAATTTGTGTGATTGTTTTGATTATTATGTTGTTGAAATGGTCTAAAGTTTGTTTGGAAAGGTCTCTGAAATTGTACATTCTGAAAAGGTGGGTTATTTTGTCTCTGAAAGAAAGTACGGTTCTGTCCTTCTAATTTATTATTATTACTGAAGTTCTTATTTATTGTTTTATCTCTATAATCGAAATTTTCCTCTGCGAATACGAATTTCAAAGCTTGTTCTATGCTCGAAGGTCCTTGACTACGCAGGACAAGCCCTAACGGATTGCGTAACCCTCCTAAGAACGCTTTTAATGTTTGATTTTGGTATATGTCTTTCTTAATTAATCGCACGCCTTCATTTTGCTCGTTAGCTATTAAACTCGAGATGAGCAATTGCTCTATATGACGGCATCTGTTCGCGAACGACAGTGCGTCTTCAGCATTACGCTGTTTCAAGGTTAACATCTCAGCTAATAAACTATGATCATCTCTTTGGTCACTGAAATTCTGAACAATGGCCTCTCTCAGGTCTGCCCACGTATTAATTATCTTTGTATTTACTATAAGCCGGGCTGTTCCCGTTAGTTTAGTTTGAACATAATTTAGCAAGAGTGATTCATATACAGATTCTCGTTTGGCACGTAGAACTGATTCATGACCAAGTCACATGCCTTTAAGAAGTTGCCTACGTTGGCTGGTTGCCCGTCGAACTCGGGAATAGCTTTTAAGAAAAATTCTTTGAATTGGTCTGTCATGTTGCTACTACTACTACTCTTATTAATATTTGAATGATTTACTGTTCTGTTATTGTCGCTAATGCTGATTGATCTAAATCTATACTCTATGTTACATAAACTTTGTGATTCTTCCTCTGAATCAGACATATAACGTTTCAATACAACACATATAAAAATTGGAAATGTAAAAATGGGATAGCAGTAAACTTACCATAATACGATGGTTGCTGCTTCCATTTGCCTCTGTTTGGCCACTATTTCTGTTTTAACTTGGCTCTGCTTGGCTCGAATTGGTTATTAGGCGTCGATACGCTAAAAATCGATATGCTTTCGGTTTTCTAACCAATACTAACGACTGCGCCACTTAACTTCACGGTTAAGACGTTTGAATTTTTAAAACAATTTATTTAATACTTTGAACAATCGATACTTAATTACTTAGTTACAAAAAATGAATAATATAATATACTAAAAATAAGACGATCAACCTACATGTGATCTAATGTCTATGCACTCGGTGTGCTAATGACTAACTCGGAACAAGAATGAACGGTTCTACCTCTGTGAGTAGCCTCTTTATAGTCTTCCCTCCAGGCGTGGAACTATTGTCTCTGGATAACAAGGAATCTGCTGATGTAGATTCTCACAGTGATATTCCGTTCTACTTGCACTTTGAACCTGCAAAGTTCTTGGCTCCGTTAAGATGACGGCTGACTCAGCGGTTCTTACCGTGGGAAGGCGACATTGTATTATAATGGGCCATTGTTTGGGCTCCATTTATCTCGCGAGGCCTTGAAAATTAAAAAAAAAATTCGCCCACGGTGCAGGGGGGGGGCGTCTCCCTGGACCCCCCTTTAGAGCCACGCGGATTCTGCTTCACCTACTCCCAAAATCACGCGTTGCCACTGCTAACATATAACACGGGTATACCACAATCACTGTACTGGAGATCGAGTGATATTTCACACAGTGCCTTCTAGGTAGAAGGCTACTTTCGAGAGTCTTTTCTCGCGAGATAAATGGAGCCCCAACAATGGGCCTTAATGCTACAAAGTCACCTTCCCACAGTCAGGACAGCCGAGTCAGCAGTATAATTGGAGGCACCTGCAAGTATGCATGCTCAGACTAGCAAGTTAGATGGAATATCACTCGTGGGAATCTACATCAGCCGATCAAAAGTCACCTCTAGAGACAATAGTGCCACGCCTGGAGAGTATTGTATAAATAGACTGCTCACAAGGATACAACCGTTCATTCTTGTTCCGAGTGCTAGACTTTATATCACTTGTATGTTGATAGTCATATTTATCCTTATTTTATATTATTCATTTTTGTATTAAGTATTAATTGTTCAAAGAGTAAATAAATTGTATAAAAAAGTAAAACGTCATAACCGTAACGTTGAGTGGAGCAGTCGGTAGGATTTGTTAGAACACCGAAAGCATATCGATTTTCAAGCGTATCGACGCCTAATAACCAATTCGAGCCCAGCAGAGCCAAGTTAGAGCAGAAACAGTAGCCAAGCAGAGCCAAATGAGAGCAGAAACCATCGTATTATGGTAAGTTACTGCTATCCCATTTTTCATTTCCTATATAATTTTATGTATATGTGTTGTATTGAAACGTTATATATCTGATTCAGAAGAAGAATCACAAAGTTTATATAATATAGAATACAGATTTAGATCGATCAGTATTAGCGATAATAAGATCACAGGAAGCAATTTAAATAGTAATAGTAATAGTAGCAACAGACAGACCCATTCAAAGAATTTTTCCTTAAGGCTATCGCAGACTTTGATGGTCAACCAGCCAATGTAGGCAACTTTTTGAAATCTTGTGACTTGGTCATTAATCAGTTAGTTCTACGTAGCAAACGAGAATTTGTATATGAGCAATTTTTTATTAAATTATATACAGACGAAATTAACAGGAACAGCACGGCTTATCGTGAATACTAAAATAATTGATTCGTGGGCAGATCTGAAAAGTGCCATTGTACATAACTTTACAGACCAGCGCGACAACAATAGTTTATTAACAGAAATGCTGATGCTGAAACAACGTAATGCGGAGGACGCACTGTCGTTCGCTAACAGATGGCGTCATATAGAACAATTACTCATATCAAATTTAATCGCAAACGAACATAACGAAGGTGTAAGGTTAATTATAATGGACATTTACCAAAACGAGACTCAAAAGCATTCCTGGGTGGATTACGAAATCCAATGGGCATTGTGCTTACGAGTAGGTGCCCCGCTAGCATAGAACAGGCCTTAAAATTTGTATTTGCGTCAGAAAATTTTGACAAAACGATACATAAAAATTTCAATAATAATAAACCGGGAGAACAAAACCGGACTTTTTTTTTCAGAAACAAAATAACCCACCTTTTTATAACGTACAATTCCAAAGACCATTTCAAAATAATTTTAGACCATTTCAACAAAACAATAATCAACAAATTAATCAACAAAATTTCCAACCCAGACAGAATCAGCAATACGTACCTAAACCAAAATTTTCAAATCAATATAGAAGACCTAATTTTAATAATCAGGTAACTCCACACGGAAGACCCAATTTAGGTCAAAACATAAGAAGAACGTACCCGGAACCGATGGAAATAGGCAGCTCGAGCTCGAGACTGTCCCATCAACCACAGAGGCACGTATCTCACCTGAATAATACAGACTCTCTTGATATTGAATTAAATGACATAAATAATGTAGATTACGGAATAAATAATGAAAATTACGAATTAAACCAGGAAAATTCACCAGCAGAAAGGTATGACATTCAACAACAAAATTTTCCAGTTGCCAGTACGTCAACTCACGAAACATAGTATATGTACATAATATTAATCAGTTAAGCGGGTTACCTTATATAGAACTTAAAGAAATTCAAGGCAAATTGTTATTAGATTCGGGCTCTTCGAAAAATCTCTTGAATCCCGTAGTAGCTTATTATAATTTTCAGACAAAGTATACACGAATCCGTTTGTTATACGTACAGCTCACGGTACTTCGAAACATTTAAAACGTGCAAATATTAAACTCAGTTCAATTTCAGATAAGACACAAGAATTGTATCTTTTTAATTTTAACGAGACTTATTCGGGCCTTTTAGGAATTGAATTTCTCACGCTGAACGAAGCCAATATTGATTTTAAAAATCAAATACTGCACATAGGCAACAAATGCATTAAAATAAGATATCCACAATTAAATGACGATAATCAATCGGTAAAGATAGAAACCAAAGCAGATGGTTTACTATCATCACAAAACCCAACAGATTTAAATAATATTATAACACGAGAGTATTTTAATCATAGGGGAACAGGGAACTTGACCTGGTGAACCATATATGAATGGACAATGAACAAGGATACGTAAACCCACATAATGAACAAGTCAGCAGATTAATTACACAGTACGCTTTCAATGCGCCAGACAGTCATACACGCATAGCAAGCAAGCCACTAATTAAACAAGATAGCACTGCACAGGCAGTTCAAATAAATAATACGAATATCAGGAATACAAGGGGCAATCAAAAACGAATTAACAATGAAGACGCAATAATTGAACAAATAGATACGGATTACTTAAACGATGAGAAAAAACAATTATTATTTAGTTTATTATCGGACTATCAGGACATCTTTTTAAATACAGACGAACCATTGACGTTCACCAATGCGATAAAGGATAGAATAAGGACGACCGACGAGATACCCGTCCATTCCAAATTATATAGATACCCTTACGCACATAAACCAGAAGTAGATCGACAAATAAATGACATGCTTAAACAAAAAACCATTAAGAAAAGCCACAGCTCATATAGCTCACCTACTTGGGTTATATCGAAAAAAATTGACAAGTCAAATAAACAAAAATGGAGAATTGTGGTGGACTATAGAAAACTAAATTAAAAACAATACCAGACAGACACCCAATTCCCAAAATAGACGAAATACTGGACAAAATTGGTCGAGCCCAATATTTTTCGACAATCGATTTGATCTCTAGATATCACCAAATTGAATTGGACCCCAGGGACATAGAAAAACAGCGTTTACAACTGATACTAGCCATTGGGAGTATACCAGAATGCCGTTCGGGTTATCTGGGGCTCCAGCAACCTTTTCCAGGCTCATGCAGAACGTATTAGAGGGTCTAATTGGACAAACATGCCTTGTATACATGGATGACGTCATAGTTTTCTCCACATCATTACAAGAGCATATAGAGAAACTAAAATTGGTATTCGAGCGCTTCAGACAAAGCAACTTAAAGATCCAGCTAGGCAAAAGCGATTTCCTAAAGAAGGAAGCCGAGTTTCTGGGACACGTAGTCAGCCCAGATGGAATCGAACCGAATCCAAGAAAACTCGACGCAATAAAGAAATTTCCGATATCAAAAAAGAAATTAAATCATTTTTAGGACTAGTGGGATACTACCGTAAATTTATAGAAAATTTTCCACACGTCAAAATAGATGTTAACAACGAAGAGTACATTACTACATTTAACTCGTGTAAAGACATTTTAATGAACTCACCGGTACTAATACCACCCGATTTCTCTAAAGATTTTATATTAACCACTGACGCTTCAAATGTAGCGATAGCTGGTATATTGAGCCAAGGTGAACCAAATTCGGTCCACCCGATAGCTTACGCCAGTCGTATATTGAATGAAAGAATCTAGGTACAGCACGATAGAAAACGAGTTTTTAGCCATCGTGTGGGCAACAAATTATTTCAGACCATATTTGTATGGACGTAAATTCACTATATATACAGACCATAAACCGTTGAAATTGATATTTTCTTTAAAACAACCAAATTCAAAATTACTCCATTGGAGACTAAAATTAGAAGAATACGAATTCAAAATCGAGTATAAAAAAGGAAAGCTGAACTGCGCAGCAGATGCACTTTCCAGAGTAAAAATGCACCCAATAAATATAGATAATCAATGAATGGCCAATAATATTGACGAGGACGAGGAAATAATAGAAATTGACAATGACGAAACAGCCAATTCAAATGCAGACTCCTATTCAGCACCCAGTATACCGATACTAGAAGAAGAAATTGTTAACAGCAAAACCAATCAAATAGTTTTCAAAAATACAGACAAACCGGAAATATTCTCAGTCAGGAAAGACAAACTAAATTTTATCTATGCAAACTTCAATTTAAATAACCCCAACCAAATAGAAACATTTATAGAAGAATAATGTTCACCCCAAAGGAAATATTATTGTGTTTTTGTAAATGAGCAAGATTGCGAACTAGTAGGTTCGAAAGAAACATATAGAAGAGTATGTAAGGAATTGTGAATTATGTAGGATGTGCAAGTATAACAGAAACCCTGTACAAATAGCATTAGAACACACTCCCACAGCATCCAAGCCTTCAGAAACATTACATGTAGATACATTCCAAATTGAACAAGCCATCTTCGTAACAATACTAGATCCATTTGGTATAATTGGTCAAGCATTTCCGATCAAAAGTAAAAGTGCAACAGAAATTGCTAAGAACCTAATTAAATACTTTTCGCAATATGGAGCGTGAAAAACCCTAATTGCAGATCCAGGTACGGAGTTCTCGAATTTAGTAATAAAAGAGCTACTTGCGGCATATCAAATGGAATTACACACCACTACACCTCAAAACCCAGCATCAAACGGGCCAATCGAACGATTTCACAGCACAACCATCGAACATTATCGTTTATTTAAAACAAAATTTAAAAATATGAAACCTATAGAGTTATATTATATATGTATATTCGCCTATAACTCGACAATACATTCCCAGAAGCTAAAACCACCGTTCGATTTAATCTTTGGCTATATACCGAAAATGTTCAACTACGTCCCGAAAATAATAATTACCTAAGAATATAATGTACAATATAAAGAACTCATGCAAATCATTTACGAAATTTTTAGAAGCCGAATAGAAAACTCAAAATTAGAAACCTTACAACGGACAAATAAACACACTAAACTATTCAAAGAAGGCAATATTGTCTATAAAAAGATACCACGGGGATTTCATAAAAAACATAAAAATCCATTTTCAGGAGCGTACTCAATAATCTCATTATTAGACCATAACAAGGCTATTTTAATAAACCATAAAAATCACGAACAGACTATAGCACATTTAAGAAATTTACGTCTTGCAGGTTCCTTACAACGGGAATAACCGCCCAAATACAAGACTTGACAGACAACCCAGGCATGCTACCGAATAAATTAGGCACAGCATACACTGAGACTAGCAGTTGGAATCTGATACACATACATGACTTGACACAATTACATAAGGGCTACAACCAAATAAAACGACACTACGCAAACACCGTTACGTTCATGACGAATGATTACCATTCTGAATATCATAATTTCATATTAACATTGAATTTTACCATAGACAACATAGACGATATATTTTACCGGATTTTTCCAAATAGGAATATTTTCAATAACCGACAGAAACGTGGCATGATAAACGGACTAGGTTCTATTTTTAAATCGATCACAGGGAATCTCGATTCCCAAGATGGTGAACGCATATATGAAGCAATAGAAGTCTTAACGACAGACCAAAATAAAATCCATGAACTTTTTAAGTCTCAAAATTTGGTAATGCTCGAGGCAATAGTAGAGTTCAATAAAACAATAGTAGGATTGAGTTATAACCAGGACACTATAGTAAATAGAATAAATGAATTAGGTAATACAATCGATAGGCTGAGGAGCGAGCAACTAACTCACTACCATCGCATAAAAATTCTAGAATTACTCACACAGTTAGACCAATTATTAAACAATATTCTAGAAATAGCACTAATAACAGAAAATGCCATCACTTTTTCAAAGTTAGGAATCTTTCACACATCAATACTAAAGCCAAAATTTATAATAAAAAAATCAATAAGATACTAAATTATGTAACAAATGCAAGATTAATAATAACCACTGATCTAAATCTATACGAAAAAATATTTAAAATAAAAGCAGTTCAAAACAATTTCCAAATTATATTTCAAATAGAGACACCTCTAGTAGACGAATCAGAGTATGATTATTATCAGTTATACACTTTACCTGTCCCTAGCAGTCCACACACTTTTACCATGATAATTTCTAGAACCAAATACCTAATCCTAAGCAGTAAACAATATGCCTATCGTAACGAAGAGTGTCAAAATTTAAAGAACCAAATATATTTATGCAAAGACGACAACCCAATAACCGTGAATGATCAAAATCCATGTTAAATCAAACTAATCAAATTTCAAAAACCTATCAACAATTGTAATCAAGAACTAGTCAAAATTAATAAAACCACAGTTTCGAGATATGGAACCAGTCAATACATAGTTATAGCACCCGAAGAAACTAACGCCAGAATAACTTGCCAGGAACAGGAGTGGGCCAACATAATCAAAGGTATCAAGTTAGTCAACCTTCAACCAAATTGCCAATTGAAAATAGGCACCAAGATCTACAAGACCGGCGTAATAACAGCAGAAACACAACAGCTATTCAATCTACCTAAGTTAGAAACCCCCATTTCAGAAGATCACGTAAATCAAGAAAAGGTACCTGAACTAACATTAGAAAACGTACAGCTACATAACACCGATCAAATACAACATCAACTTCAGAATATCAAACAGAATATACCAGGACCAATAAAGATACTTATCCATCACCTGAGTATATGGACCATACTATTATACGTGGCTGTCATAATAGCAATCACAACAATAGCCGTCAGAATGGGGTTGAAGAAAAGAAGAACAACCAAAGAAGACTAGGAAAACAGTCCAAGAAACACCGAAGCCGGATTTCCCTTGAAAATCTGGAACGAACCGTAGCTTCGTTCTTCAAAAAAGGGGAGGAGATAAATGGAGCCCCAACCATGGACCTTTATGCTACAAAGTCACCTTTTCACAGTCAGGACAGCCGAGTCAGCAGTAGGATTGGATACACCTGCAAGTATGCAGGCTCAGACTAGCAAGTTGGACGGAATATCACTCGTGAGAATCTACATCAGCAGATTCAAAGTCACCTCTAGAGACAATAGTGCAACGCCTGGATGGTAGTGTATAAATAGACTGCTCACAAGGATACAACCGTTCATTCTTGTTCCGAGTTAGTAGACTCTGCACATCGTGCTAGACTTTATATCAATTGTATGTTGATAGTCATATTTATCCTTATTTTATGTTATTCATTTTTGTATTAATTATTAATTATTCAAAGAGTAAATAAATTATATAAAAAAGTAAAACGTCTTAACCGTAAAGTTAAGTCGCGGGACTTTCACTTCCAGAGGTGGTTTTACAATACCCACGCCGAAAGTAGCTGTGAAGGTTATAGAGAACCGAGCACTGATTGCTACTAACTGAGAGGGTCATTGCGAGTATCACCTTGGGAGAGTTTTCTTCTATATTCACCACTCACGCCGAGAATGGCTGAGCGATAGTTATAAAGAAGCACTGAGAACTACTGACAGAGAGGAGCGGTGTGAGCGTCACCTTAAGAGAGATTGATTACATACGCATACCTTCTTGAAACTGAGACTCAGGATGATGCCGAGTCGCTGACAATTGACTAGCGACCACCACGCTCTCTGTGGCGGGAGCGGGAACTGAGAGCGGTGAGAAATTTGGTTTACTAGAATTATTCAGCTGGCCTGACCATCCTGCGGAGGCGGCGAGAAAGAAGAATTCTGAATCGGTAATGGAGCGAGTCTGTTAATAGAATGAGTGAAGCTACCTTTATAAGTTATGACTTTGAAGATCCTCAGTTGACCATCTTTACCGCAGTCTTCAATTCTTCCCAAAATCCATCATTGAGTAGGCAGAGATGGCTCTTTTAGTAGGACCATGGTACCGATGTTGACATTAGGGTTGGCTTTTTGCCATTTGGGGCGATTTTGAACAGTATTCAGATACTGGGCGGACCAATGTTTCCAAAAGCTCTGGGTTAGCCTGGAAATGTGGTTCCATAAAGTGAGTCCATTAACAGAGGTTTCTGTATAGTTGGGTTCGGGTAAGGCGCTCAAGGGAGCTCCAACAAGAGAATGTCCAGGGGTAAGATAGTTCAAGCCGACGTGTCGGACGAGAAAGCACATATGGGTTTACAATTCATTTGAGCTTCTATGGTAATCAACACAGTACATTTCTTCGAAGGTGAGGAGAGCTTTTCCTAGTATTCTTTTTAAATGACATTTGGCTACCTTGACATTTCTTTCCCAGGCACCTTCTGTTTCTGATTAGTAGGGCGAAGAGAGTTTGAACTTGATTTCCGTTAGAGTAAAGAAATGCAAAATGGGTTTGAGACTTTCTTGAGAGGTAAATAATTTATAATATTCGTGAAGTTTATTCTTTGCCCTAAGGAAGTTGGTTCCATTATCGCAATAAACAATGGTTAGAGTTGACCTTCTAGCGACTAAGCGTTTTAGAATTAGTATAAAACGTCTGCTGGTAGGCTTAAACACAACTCAAGATGTATGGCTTTTGTGATCATACAAACGAACAAACAAATATTTGTGGTAATAGCTTTCCGAAGACGGAATTGTCTAACAACTATTGGACCAGCAAAATCCACTACAACAATAGAAAAAGGTCAACGGGTGGTAACTCGGTGTTTGGGGAGACTGCCCATCAGTTGACCTGACCTGTTGATACGTTTCTTGACGATTCGTTTTCCATTGATTGGCCAGAACCTAAATCTTAAGTTAGAAAGGGTCAGCTGTGGACCTGCATGGAGAGACTTGGAGTGTTCCTGGTCAATTATCAGGTCTATAACTGGGTGATCAGAGGACAGAATTATGGGATGCTTCTGGTCAAAGGAAATGGGGGCGTGCTGTAGTCGACCACCGACTCTTATTATCACTGTCGAGAAATGGGAAAAGATGTTTAAGCGACGGATTTGCGACATGATTCCCTTCTTGAAGTTCCCCAAATGTGTCAAAGAGTTTTTCCATTTGAACAAGACTGACGATTACTTTTAAAGCATGCCTCATTCCATGAACAGATGGAGTTTGAGGTTCATCCGAGGGTAAAGGAATTTTTCGTGACTTGATCTTCTGCTTGCAATTTTGAATCAAAAAGGGTACATAGGAAACTGTTTAATTGAGCTTAAGGAAATCTGAGAACCTTGAGAAGTCTATAAGAGGTACCTTTCTTTGAGAAGTTAAGGTAGATGTTCTTTCTTCGGTGAGCTTAGGAGATGCATCTATTAGCTTGGGAGTTTTAAATTCGTTTCCAGAATATTCGAGAGACTGAAGCCCAGCCGGGCCCTGCCACCATAGAGAAGTAGAGCTTAGAGATTAGGGACTAGTACCCCGCGAGCAGAGATTATCGAAATTGAGTTCAGTTGGCACATAAGTCTAGTGAAAGTTTTCTGAGAGGGATTGAATTTCGGCGACTCTGTGTGAGATGAATACTGACCAGCTCGAGGTATGAAATAAGGGGCAATGAAGTGTTATGCACGAATCACTGCACATAACCACTTCCGTCACAGGCACCTGGAAGAGAGACTAAGCACGACGCATCAGCCTGGACATAAGAAGAGCGGCACAGAGCTCCAGCCATGGGAGTGAGACTGGTTTTCTGGGGGATACTCGAGAGCGAGCACAGAAAATAGCGACCGAAATACTTTTTTTTGAGAAAATGCGAGAGTACACGCAAGCGCCGTACGCCTGGAGAAGCATCGGCATAACCGCGGAGTTCAACTTTCTCATGGGTTGAGTCCAATCCATCTTAGGATGTTTACCTTGGGCATATTTATTAGAGAGTCCTTAAGGATAACCATTTGAGAGATAGTTTCGTTGGCAAGGGATCGTCCCAGCCAAACTACCAGTGGTTTTGCATAAAAAGTTTGGCTCTGGTTACGACGGGGTTGAGATATCTCAGGGGATCGAATAGGCTATTTATCATGGAAAGAACAGAGCGTTTTGTGAGTGTACCTGAACCTTCCTTAGGAGCTGTGATTTTCAGGCAGTGTGAGTTTGGATCCCAATAGGGACCTAGGACTTTGGAGTTCGCTTCACTTATTTATTTATTTATTTATTTTCTCAATACACTTCCAAATATATCTCCCCAATTACATGGCGTGTAGCATACCAAACAAAAATCACAAATATATAATATACAAAATGAGCACAGTATCTAGCACGCAACATAATATCAACTTAATTATATAAAGCACAAGATATTACACAATATACGTTAAGACTATAAAATAAGACCATAATAAGCTACAAAATAGAATACTAATTCACAATCCTCCACGCACGCACCCACACGCTCGCACACACGCGTGCACACACACGTGCACACACGCACACACAAATTCTCCATTCAAACACCGGCTATAAAAACTACAAGATAAGACAATAATAAACTACAAGATAAGACAATAATAAACTACAAGATAAGACAATAGTGCACCATCATCCACACACGTACTCACAGTCGAAAAACAACAACGGGGTCATTGACACATTATATCAGCCCTAAACTTAACTTAACCTAATTTTATTTAATCCTACTCCTAACTCAAATTTCATTGTTATGTGAAAAAATATAGCGTTGGTAGGGGACAATGGATTTGTGGTTAGACTTGTTTTGTTTCAGCTGAGGGGGGAGTTAGATTGCCATTTGTGCACAGGTAATCTTGCCAAGTTCAAGAGCTCCATCAGTTAAATCTTTGGGGATATGGTGGCTTCTTCGTTGTCTTGGCCATATAATTGTCGTCCATATAGTAACCAATCACGATAGCAGCTGCCGCAAGCGGATACTCACTAGAATATTTTTGAGCTGGATCTAGTAAGCATCAAATTGAGAGAAATGGCGCACAATTTGTATTTGTACACATATTAGTAAGGGGGATGCTATCTATAAGACTTGGAGGTTCAAATTTTAGAGAGTTTTTAAGGTAATAAAACTTGTGGACATCGGTTAACGTTCTGTTCTTATTTATAAGTGCTTTAGAGATATCATAGAAGCTATGCCATTCATTAGGTTTGCCTGTAAAATGAGGTAGTGATAGATTAGGTAATTTCACATAAAGCTTTTCTTGAGTACATGGATAAGAGTTATGTTTAGATGAAGATGGATGCAGAGAGGGTGTATTTCGATTGCTACGATCTTGTTTTGAATTAACAATATCTTTAAGCTTAGCTTTTAATTCGTGAAACTTATTTTCTACACATGCTATATAGTCAATATTCTCTTCCGCAACTACCGACTACCGTACTACTTCAGAGCAACTTTATAAAGTTAAATTTACTTAACTTACTTAAGCCTAATAAATGTAACTTTATAAAGTTGCTCTGTAATGATACATGTACTATAAGTACATGTATAAATATAATATAAATTAAATGTTGTAAAATATAACATATTAATGTGAGTAATCTAGACTGTTAAGGCTGGACAGAAAAGACTAACTAATTGAAATGAATTATTACCTATATCTATAAACTAACTATGCTGATATATTAATCAATAAAGTCTTTGATTTGGAAATGTTCCAGTCGCTGGGTGGACAGGAAATGCACAGGTGCATAAATGCAAGGTACGCACAATTGCTGGCCGATGCCTTGACTTATGTGATATACGGGGTGGTGCAACCATAACTCGCGTCTTCCTCATCTTTTAAATCGATTTCATCTTGAATTTTACAAAATTGCTGAAATAATTCAGATAAACTTTCTATTCTAGAAATAAATTCATTTGTAGATTTCAATAAATCCTCCTGTTTTGGGGCAAATGTTTCAATCCTTGTTATAGAAGCTTTAATTAGACTTCTTTTATTTTTTAAATCAGATAAATCAATTATTTGAGTATCTTCAGACATTTGGAGGTTTAATAATTATAAAAATAAATAAATTACATTTCAACATAGATAGAATGAATCAATATTCTTATGTCTTCCCAAAGTATGCTTTTATTTTATCTTGTTTGTCACAAGTTACATCATCAGATATAAATACAGAGTTGCCCAAGGCTTATGCTGGATCTAAGATTTCATCGTTTTCACTATACGGATAGTAACCAACACCTTTTGCAGCATCCAACACCCGTTCTAACATCTTGTATTTCGGTTGATATAGAGACTTTGAATACACATACACGTTCGCAAACTTTAAACCGTTTGCTTCAAACAATAAACTCAGCATGACATTTGTATTACCACATCCACTACGACCACACATGATACATCGCAAGGTGTTTGGAAAGAGAGGACCATGCCTCAGTTATTGTTATTCTGATGTATCTGTAACAACATCGTCTATATTTGTAATAGGTATTTGATGGTACGCATCTTGACGTAAACTAAAGTATATTTTTTGGTGTGTGTGTGTGTGTGTGTATAAATATATAGATGCAATATTGGTGTCACAGGTTGAGGGTCGTGACAGCTATTAACAAAGAATCACGCAACTTTTGCTAAAAAATTGGAGCGTTACAAACACCATGAAAGTTAAACGAAAACTTGGTGTGGGTCTTGATGTAATCACCTCGAAGCCGAAGAAGAAAGTACATAATAAGTCTGATTGGGGAAGTTATGATATAGCTCATGCAATCGTTAAAAACATTATTGAACGTAAGAATGTGCAGAAACCTCGAGTTATTCCAATACCTAAAGGCGGAGGCTCCTTCCACTGTTACCTCTGATATTTGGTGGTCTGTCAGCACTAGGCGCTCTGGGTGATGGCGCTGCTGGTATTGCTAAGGCAGTTAACGATGCTAAAGCAGCCAAACGCAAACTAGAGGAAGAAGAACGTCACAACAAAACAATGTAAGCCATCGCGATGGGTGGAAGAGGCAGTGGTTTGAAATTTAAGCCAAAATGCAAGATATTAGGCAAAGTATCTCAATAAACAACGCACCGGTTATGGATAGTATCTGCAAAAGCCAAAAAACTAAGATGTTTACCAGCAAGACCTCTGACAAATGTAGGTCTTGTCAAGTTTGCTGGAAAAATGAAAATCCCATATTTTAGAAGTGTGTACATGCGAGATGCGCTACCTCGCAATGGGCCACGTAGAAACGAATCGTTCATCATGAATTTACAAACAAGGAGCCGAGCAGTCATTGGGTTGCAGTGAGAAAACGTGCGGACATCGTCGAATACTTTGACTCCTATGGAAACTTGAAGCCTGCTGTGAAGCTGCAACGTTACCTTAAAGACTATTCTATATTGTATAATCATGATGTGTATCAAACATATAATACTTTGAATTGTGGTCACTTGTGTTTAAAATTTTTGCAATAAAGGACAAGCGCTAGTCCTTTGTGTTTCAGTCATGTCGCACACCTTCGTGTTGAAAGATCACACCTCCCATCTGTCGTCAGACTACCATCCACCAATTGCTTTGGATGGTAGTTATCCTGTTGCTTTGATAGACTTTCACACATACAACAACATACCTAACATATATTAAGGTAAAAACAAATTTTATGTAAAAGAAGTAGCTGGTTGGCGGACCATCACGATACCCACTGTTGCATATGAAATAACACACTTTGAAGAGTTTCTTCAAAATTAACTTGTTGGTGCTACAGCAGCACACGAACAAAAGCAACAGTCACTGAGTCTGAGACCTAATCCGAATACCATCATATGTGAAATAAAGTGTTTTACAAATGTCAGTTTTGAATTTGATGGTTTTATTGGGCGAATATTGGGCTTTTCAAAACAAGTTCTTCAACCGGGTATCTTTTATCAATCTGATTTACCTGTTGAAATAGTGGATGTTAGACAGATTCGCATAGAAACTAATATTTTGTCTGGTTCCTATTATAACGGACAACCCTTACATACGCTATATGAGTTTGCACCGCTGTTTGATCCGGGCTACGCAATCGACATACAACCTAGGAATTTAATTTACCTACCGGTGAACAGACAAGAGATTTTAAATATAAGCATCGACATCGTCTATCAAGATTCAGTTCCTGTAAAGTTTCAAGGTGAAGAAGTGTCTGTTCGCTTGAAACTTATAAAGGTTGCTTAGCATGTTGGTGTTGAACAGACAAGAGCTTTGAAATATAAGCATCGACATCGTCTATCAAGATTCAGTTCCTGTAAAGTTTCAAGGTGAAGAGGTGTCTGTTCGCTTGAAACTTATAAAGGTTGCTTAGCATGTTGGTCTTTAAATATATAAAAGCAAGTACATCTACCAACACAAATTCAGTTCAGTCAGACACTTCAAAGGGTACACATCGTTCCGATAATATTGAGTTCCTGAAAAGCCTGGGCTATCATGTATCAAAACTAAAAATATTCAAAGGCCCCGTGTTTGATGATGTCATCGATCGAGAAGAACTGCGCTCTTACTATTCACCAACTAAATCGTTTGCTTACAGCGACGAAGTTGAAATAAACCATCAATCAACAAGATGCGTTCGTATATCTGGCCGTGTCAGCTCTAATAATCGAAGGTGCTCTGGAACCTTTAGCAGTACAAAATGCCAATGGTGAATGTTATATGTCAAATAATGGAGGAGCAGCTCTGTTTGAATCGATGACCTATGAATTAAATAATAAAACCAATACACCACAACAATCATCAAAAGTTCCTTCAGTAAGAATGAAGCCTAATCTCTTAGCAGTGCTGGACTGAATGTGCCGTCGGAGCACATTACCTTAAACGATAACAAGTTTCACATGCTCATACCTATTTGGTTCCTCTTTAGTTTCATCCATCATTGCAAAGGAGTTCTCTGTGGCAAACATACTTTCCGATTTACAAGAACTCGAAATGATTCCAACGGCTATTACAGCACAGGTACGGCACGATAGAAAATTACCGTAACCAATATGTTTTTAAAGACAAAACATGTAGTTCCCGATGTTAAAATGAAATTGGAACTGATGGATAAAATAGCAAAAGACCAATCTATATATCTCGCATATCGCAAATGGGACATATATGAGCTACCATCATTCAAATATATCAACAGAGATGTGTGAGCTGTTAAAACTGCAACCAACTTGGAAAGACCTAGATATGTGATTATAGCATTTCAAACAAATAGAAAAGACAACGAAAGCAAGAGGGCAGACTTTTCGATAACATCGGTATGGTGGATCTACGAGTGTTTCTAAATTCAGAATTCTACCCTTATGAATATATGAATATGGCTTTCGAGAAATCCAAATATGCTGAAGCCTATCAGATGTACACTCATTTCCAAAAAAGTTTCTGTTATAAAAACTTGTCGGAGCCTCTCTTGAATTATGACGAGTTTATTGCGATCGACTGTCAGCATCACAACGAGTCAACGGTAGACATTAAGGTGGAGTTTATGAGCAGAGATACTTTTCCAAATAACACCCGCGCTTACTGTTTAGTTATTCACGACAGTGTATTGGAAGAAAAGCCTCTAACGGGCATCGTTAGAGCCATTATGTAATAATATAATTTACTGTCACTTATGCATCGATATGTACAGCCCGGGGCTGAATTAACCCTAATAAGTTCTTTATTGTATGTAAATCAATTGTTTGTGTAGCCAGATTACCCGATATATACGAGTTTGGTCTTTATTCTCAACTGTACTTAGGACGACATCATATATCTCACACTATAAATGAATAATAAACTGGTTGTGTTATTTAATACTATTCAACATACTTTAATTATATACCACATATATGTCGTTGGTTTTAAGCAATTTCAGATAATATTTCACAAGCTAATTATATATATATATATATATATATATATATATATATATATATATATATATATATATATATATATATGTCGATCGCACAGTTTGAGCACGGTGTCCGAACTAACTTTGTCATGTATAGCATTCTTCAAGCACGGCAAGTGTCCAAACTGTTCAATGGGACACGTAATTGTCAGTTTTGACACCTGTTACGTGTCCGTTTTCCTGAAGTGTCAGAATACCAAAATTGCAAGTTGTTCAAACAAAAATTTATCAGATTGACCTGTATCTATTCAGAGACTCAATCCCTTCAACAAAATGTTTAAATCTCGTAAATTATTATCTTCTCATGTTGATCAATTTTCATAATTAATAGTTTGTTTATTCTGTTAAAATATTTTCAACTTTTTTCATTTCTTAAATTCTGTATCTGACAATACTAAAAAAAAAGATTCAATTTCATTTACGTTGTTTGATTTAATCGGGAGAGACCCACACGAGGGTCCTCACTTAACTTAGTGTTAGCATTGACTAACATTATAATGTTAATGCTGGTCAAGTGTATCTGTTTTTTTCTAGCATTGACTAACTAGAACATAGACAGTGGATTCTATCTATGAACCTTGGGCTGGCTTGGTTATTTCAGAAATAGTATTTCTTACCATGTTGTCAATACATTTTAGAAGAAATAAGAGTATTAAGACAAATTACGTGCTGAGCAGTAACTCAAAATCTGCATAGGGGCATAATATATATGATTTCTACAATATATTTTTTATTCTGCACTTTTCGAGCTTGAAACTCATATTTCAAACGTTAATCTAGGTTAAGTGGATTGAACATGTAGTTTATCGTAGATATTCGTGACATATTCCTGATGGCTCATGCAATGAACAGCATGTATGTACATATGTTTTTTAAATGATATAAATGGATAAAGAATGAAAATATATTTCTAATTTTTGTTGTTTCAAAATAAAATACATGGGTAAAAGAACAAAATTACAGCAATAAGTTTAAACTACCTAGAAAACTGAAATATTTGCCGTGTGACGTAATTCGATAGTCAATCTCCAAACGGGCGTTACGTTATTATATTGTGAATTCCAAGTTTAATCGTTTGCTATTTATTTGACTTGTCGGTGAAATGGAAACTAAAAATATAACTAAAAAGTTCCAGAAAGTATTGGATTTCACTTGATGTACAAGTACAACGGAAAACCAAGATAGAATATTGGTGAATTTGCAAATTATCCTACAGGCAGTTTTACACAAAGCTTACCATCTTACATGCAAGTTGTATTTTTACCTTATGGTTATGTTCCAATGCTATGTGTAAGGTGGTTGGTCGGTAGTGGAGGCGGTTGGTCGGAAATTTTCCCTTCCCCTAAACTTCTACGGAGATGTATTGTGTGGTTTTTATTTCCCCTAGCTTTTAAATTAAGCGAACCGAACTTTATTTATGAGGGAACGGGAGGGGTGACGCGAGGTGAGTTTAGATTTTTTTTACAAACGATGCTTGACCTACTTTCATTAAATTTCTGTAGAGGTGCATTTTAATGTGGTTATTCCTTGCCCCAGCTTTTCATTTGTGCGAACCGATAATCTTTGGGTAAGAAATTAAGTGGTGGCGAAATATCCGCTCTTTTAAATTGTTTAAACAGACTCATATAATTACCCCTATGTATGCATAAATCGCGAGAGAAATTTTGTGGTTTCAACACCCAAAAAGTTAATTACGAGACTCGTGGGGTTCTATGGGTTAAACATAATTCAATGTATAACTGCAAAATGTGAAAAAAGCACCTGATGGAAGTCCAACTAAGCTGCTATTTTTTGCATTTTGCACTTAAATCTCTTTTCAAGTTTCTTCTCCGCCCAGCCCCAACACTCTTATTCGGGCCGGTTACGGTTAATTTCTTGGGAGTTGTAACCAGAACATTTAGTATGTAGTTTAATGCATACATGCTGGGTGTTTCTAAATATATATCAGAAAAAAAAATAGGTTACCTACATATTCAGAAAGATGATTGGGGAATAATCTACAAATTTACAAACATATTTTTTAGCACTGCCAGACACAAGTATCTGAAAATAAAGTACTGCCAGTTAAGGTGATTTTGGAGCTATTTCTGAAAATTTGCAATGATATATTCCCTGAGTATACTAGAGAAATTATGTTTGTTACATAGCATTTGAAATAGATGGTTCAAATCAAACTTTCAATAGTCTCTATCTAATAGATTTAACTTTTGTCATACAGTTTGGCTTGTTGCAGTGGTTACTTTATCTTTATACCTAAAAATGTTATTGTAATTGCACGTTATATCGTAAATACAAGTGTATAAATTGACTGAAATTTAAAAATTCATAGTATAAATAAAGGGATTGAAAAAAAACCTGTATTAAATAATGGTAATCCTGTATTGTAGACACCTCAGAAATAAACAAAGAATCAGGTAAATGTAGATTCGGAACGTGAATATTACCAAGTGTCATTTTAAATAAAGAAGGAAATCAAGGGGTGAACAAATGTTTTCATAATGTAAATAAATAATAATGGGACGTCATCGACATACATAGATATATGACATATATTACGGAAATCAGTAGGAAAACGTAAATGTAAACAGAAAATTTTGAGGCTCGGTGGGCCAGTGGAAATAACGTGTGCCTCTTGGACCCAAGAGTACTGGGTTCGATTCCCAGGTTTCAGCAAATATTATCGATCTCACTTTAATTCTAAAGGTGCGGCAGAAAATTGTTATTATTATTAGAGAGAACATCGGGACAGCCGGGTTCCTTTTAGTTCAAGGTTATATTTGAATGGATGGCTATAAAGCTGTGTTGCAGTGTTCCGATATGGTAGCAGGATGTAGCCTTAGCCTTTGTTAACAGCGGCAAACCTTTTATGTAGCAGAATTGGTGGAGAACAAAAATAATAATTCACCAAAAAAAAATTGGCTTATATAGGTAATACATTTATAAGCGCCTGCCTCCTACATCTTGGGAAATTCTATGTGAATACATAGCAAATAGTAAACTGCAGTGAGTCAACAAGACAGGAAGTCAGCCATGTTCATTTTACGATCATATGAGAAAGTCGACTTTACAGCATCTACCTATTACGTACAATGTTGCTTGCTCTACACATTACTGTTATGATTTGCGAAAGTCTACTTTATATCAACTATCAACGTAATGTTCAACTTTTAGATGTCGTACCATGTACAGTAAGTCAATTCATAACGTCGCTGTGTTTTATTATACGGTCGCAGTGTATTGTAGGCAAATATATTGTTTAACGATTAAACTGATTCTATATAACGTTGTTATTCTAAAAGAAATCTAAAACAATAGGTAAAAAAGAAGTACATCATATAATGTGTAAACATATACATAATACATACGTAAACGAATACTGTTTTTTAAATAATTTTGCAGTCACAAATATGTGCATGTGTTTGTACATTATATTCATTCCCAATGATTCGTTTTACGTCGTTTGACTTAACGTTACCCCATAACTAGGACGTTAAGCGGGGACTTACTGTACCTGTAAAGTATATGATAACTGTCAGGGATGAAAACCCCTAAATATATGAATACAATTATTTTATCATCGACAGTTGTCAGTAGAAATGGCTTCATTACCATGAAACATTGCAAAATATATATGATAGTGTCTGCTATGAGCATATATATATATATATATATATATATATATATATATATATATATATATATATATATATATATATATATATATATATATATATATATGTATGTATGTATGTATGTATGTATATATATATTTGTACTTATCAGCAACTCGCAACGGAAATTGCTTCACTGCCGTTTTTTATTACTCATTTAAGGTTGGAACCTAACATAAAAACAATCACTTCGAAGGGAAACCTATTTTGAGCCATTTTTTCGGTTATCTTTATCATCGACAGTTGTCAGTAGGAATTGCTTCATTACCACGAAACATTGCAACTTTCCAAAATCTATTGGATACTGCCTGCTATGAGCATATATATATATATATATAGTTGTATTTATCATCAGCAATTTGTAACGGAAATTGCTTCGTTGACTTTTTTATACTCATTTAAGGTTGGAACATAAAATAAAAACAAACACTTCGAATGGAACAGAGACCTATTTTGAACCATTATTCGGTTATGTTTAGCATCGACAGTTGTCTTTAACGTGCCCAACATAGCATGGGCACGGGATCAACGGCTTTACGCACCCTGGGAAGGGCGGAACGTGCAGTCATTAACTTGCTCAATCACAATGGCACAACCTCTGTTGATGTTACTGATTTACTGAAAAGTGAGAGGGCAAACCTGGGAATCTAACCCAGTACTCTTGGGTCCAAGAGGCACACGTTATTTTCACTGGACCACCGAGGCTTAAAATTTTCTGTTTACATTTACGTTGTCCTACTGATTTCCGTAATATATATCATATATCTATGTATGTCGATGACGTCCCATTATTATTTATTTACATTATGAAAACATTTGTTCACCCCTTGATTTCCTTCTTTATTTAAAATGACACTTGGTAATATTCATGTGGCAACGGAGCACATCGTCGCCCGTTCATTTCTGCGTTCCTAGTCTACCCGATTCTTTGTTTACTTCTGAGGTGTCTACAATACAGGACCATCAAATGTGATTGTATTTCACAAGGAGACATCTGTTGATTAAAACTGGGTTTGTGTGGTGTGTCCAAAGTCACTTTAAAAGTGGTTGGTCATGTAGAAGTTCCCATTGCGCCATAACCTTTGTTATCAATGGCCGATTTCACCATGCGCCAATAGCTGAGTATAAGAGCTTATCTGCTGACCACCGATACGTTTAAGCGATTGGAGACAGATGAATCAGATAAACGCACAATTGACTTCAAGCACTATTTTGTGACGTTTGTCTGTCATTTCTCTTCAACGAATTGGCAACAGTTGAGTGCCAACAGAAGTACAGCGCGACTGATGAACTCATTCGTTCACACAACTATTGAACTGCTGGCGCAGGCGGTTGTATCCTAATCAAAGAATATTAAAGTTTGTTTACGTTAATATTCTTTGTTCTAATCGTAAGGCATGTCGTAATCGTAAATCCTAACGGGTACAAGTAACTAATCAAAGAATGCCCAACTGCGCCATCTGTCAATGGGATAGATTAACACAAGAACATAGGAATCTATTAAGAGTTTTTCTAGGAATCTGTTACAGGGAATTATGTGTCTAGAACAACACTAAACACAATAAAATAGAGTGAGAAATTATGAATATTCATTTATATGATCACTCTTTTGGCGGTTTTGATTTACTTCAGCTATTGAAAGCAAAATACTAATACTAATGAAAATCCAGTTATTATTCAGTCTAACAACGTTGTGTGCACCTACCTAGTTTTCATTATTTCTCGTCGTTTAAACACGTACTTACACACGTTTTTTTTTTAATTTAATTTCGGAAGTCAATACATTTTCTGATGAGTTTTTACATTATTTGCTATTTGCTTTGAAATGAGCATAAGCATAAAAACATAAAATATTAATTCAAAATTATACTTGTCTCCATAATTACCTCCATCTATGACGTAAAATTTTATCCAGTAAGTAAATGCAAAAATGGTGATTTTTCACCTACAATGATTTATAGGAACTGATTTGATCCAATAATCCTCATTTTACATACTGTATAGCGAGATGGTTATTAAATTTTGTGATATACACATCCAGAATATATACAAAGTATATAAGGTGTATGAAGTGTATAAGTGCTCAAAGTGTACCATATATATATATATATATATATATATATATATATATATATATATATATATATATATATATATATATATATATATATATATATATATATATATATTGATATGTTAACACTGCTATCTCCATGGCCCTATTGTTTCTGGTCCCGCCTGCTGTTCGGAGGTAGCAGTTTCAATTCCCAGCCACCATTTCAGTACGATTTTTTTAAACGAAATCTTTACGTCTTTCAAACACTCTGTCTCTGTCCCTCTTTCTCGAGCTCCATCTAGTTGTGTGTGTGTATGTGTGTGTGTAGAGTACATCTAATAATAATAACTCCAGCAAATGTATGTACTCTATACACGTGTGCACGCAGTAAAAACAACGTTTCAATAAAATTAAAAACCCGCCAAAACTGAGTAACATAGCAGCAACAAACAAACACGATAACACACCATCAGAACCTAAGATACAGCACATGTGTGTACTTAACCTTAACAAACAAATAAACATTCAACACGTGTCAAACATAACCACAAATTCCCACATGGTGAGCTCATAACAAACAAACATAGGCTAACAAACAAGCATGTGTGCAGACTTAACCTATAACATTCGACACATGTGGTAAGCTTATATGTCATAACAACATTCGGCTAGCGGGTATCCGGCATAACAACCTAACCTAACATACAAGACTTAACCTCAACAAACAAATAAACAGTCGGGTAGCGGGAAGCAGAATGCTTATATGTCAGACTTAACCACAAATTAACACGTGGCGAGCTGCTAACAAACCTACATTCGGCTAGCGCGCAACCGACATAACCTAACAAACAACACATGCGGCTTGTGCCTCCCACTAACATTCTCAGCAAGCGGGTAGCCGGCACCCGTTCAACAATAAAACATGTGTGTCTAGCCACACCCACAATCTCCCACATGACGGCGAGCGGGACGGGCGGCCATCTTGGAACCTGACAGCGGCGGTCATCTTGAAACATGTGATGTCAGCTGACAAGTTAGCCGCCTAAGAAACACACGGCCGCTCACACGCCTGCGCACACCCGCAAGGGGAAGGGGGTTACCCCACTCCTCCCACCAAATGACGTCACAGCCAATCAGAACCCTCGGGGAAGGGCTTAGCTTACCCCCACTCCTCCCACCAAATGACGTCCCAACCTACCAGAACGCTCGGGAGGGGCATAGCTTACCCCCACTTCTTTGACGTCACAGACAATCAGATCGCTCGGATCGGTGCGCCCAGGTGTCGCCCTATCTACTAACAGGTCGTACCCATATAAGGAATGATTTTAGGTTTAGGTTTAGGATTAGGATTAGGATTAACCCGAAAACAACGAAAACAATTTGACAAACAAGAACGAATAACGCTTTTCGTAGACAAAATCCAAAAGTTTTGCGAGATCAAGAAATGCAAATGCTGCAATCCAGGGTGAAGGTACTTCATGTGAGTATCTTTGATAATGAGGTTAGTCAAACGATGTTTTTGAGGAAGTAACAAAAGAAATTTACTGCCGTAAGACAATTGTGAATTTGTCAATCAACCGCCGACCCTAAGGAAATCTCATTCATCTACGAAAAGATTTAATTTCCGAAATGTCTTGGATCTACACTTCACCCTTTCGAATTTCGGAAATAATATCAGAAAACAGTTCACATTGTACTTGTATAACTAAAACAAGAAGATAATCGTGAAGCTCATCTTCACTCAAATTGCCAACTTTTTCTCAGAATGACGAGAATTAAATAAAAATCAAAGAGAAAAATCTAGGTAGAATACTGATACTGATACTGAATCTGATTCCTCAGTTAATAACGAAACCAAAACGATGCTTCTAGCTTCTTCTGTTGTCTCGAGGGTACAAACCTCAGGAGACTCTAAAGTCCTACAATTGTTATCATCCTTTAGAAAAGGAGGTCCGTTCCACCATACGCTATGCTGTACAATTTGCTTTGGGAATAAGCCTCGACTGCGCAGTCTGCTGGATTTTTGCCTGAAGGGACATATTTCCATCGAATTGGAGACACCCTTTCTTGTATATGGCTAACACGATTACTAACAAAAGTCTTCCATTTATGTGTCGGTAATCTTATCCACGAAAGTGCTACTTTGGTGTCTGACCAGGTAAAAATTCAAGATAAACTAATATGCTATGGAAGAGAACGAATTACAAAGTCTAGAAGATCTGACAATACAGCAGCGGAAAGCTCTAACCGAGGTAAGGTTATCCTTTTGAGAGGAGCTACCTTCGATTTCGCTACCACTAGCGAAACCTTAATATTTTTCTGCATGTCCACAATTATAAAATAGACACAAATAGCATATGAAGTCTCACTTGCATCACAGAATTCAAGCAATTCACATTCTAGATGCTTATATTTAAATGTCTAGGAATTTTGACCTCCTTGATCATTGGTCATTCCTATTGAGACTTTTCCATTACTTAACAAAGTCCAAGGAGGGTTCATCATCCCAGTTTAATCCAACAATCCACAAATGGTGGATCATACGCTTGGCAAACAGCGTGAGAGGTGTCAAAAAACCCAAAGGGTCGCATATCCTGGCTAAATTGGACCACACAGCTCGCTTTGCAAAAGTTGAGGATAGTTCATTAATTTGATATGTAAAACTGTCGTGGTTAGGTTCCCAACGTAAACCTAACAGACGGGCGGATGTTCTTCTAATGGAACATCCGCTAAGATCACTTGCTGGGCCATTTTCGCAATGCAAATCCACCTTTTCCATTATTGATGTGAGTTCACGCCTAATATTCCAAGCGTCCTCCAAAGAATCAGCGCCTGTAAGTATGTCGTCTACGTAGATATCCTCAGTCAGTATTTTTAAAGCTATGGGTAAATCCTTTTCTTCGTCAGATGCTAACTGGGGCATAGTTCGATTCGCTAAATACGGAGAACAGCTAAGTTCGAAAGTGACCGTGTTCAAACTGTATTATTCAAAAGGTGCGTTTGGTATTCCCTATCTTCAGGACGAACAACTATTCTTAAACACATTTGCTTTGTATCTGTTGTAAGGACGAATTTGTGTAAACGAAATTTTAAAAGTATTGTAAAAATATCAGAATGCAATTTAGGTCCAACGTATCGTTTAAAGAAACGTTGTTTGTCGACTTCATAGAGGCGTCAAAGACAACTCTTACTTTTGTCGTAGGGCTATCATTTTTTATAACACAGTGGTGAGGTATATAAAATGAATTGTCCGGAGAACTGATTGGAGACATATAACCTAAATCCAGATAGTTTATCATAAACTCTCTATACCCTGTCAGCTCTGGACCGCAAAAGATAACTGATCTACGGTCAATCTAGACCAGAGACAGACAATATAAAACTTCACCCTACCAATCGCTGTGCAGACTAGTTCCAGTCACAGTGATTTCGGAATGGGTGGAGTAAAAAGACTAAGGGCACGCACAATAAGCCAAAGGCTGCAGTGCTATCGGGGGAAAAATACCCTGTCAACAATTCAGGATTTTTATAAAATTTATTTTCTAATACATAAAATCGACGAAGCGCCAAAGTCATAGTATGCCGAAAGATAGGATTTTCATTTCGAAATGGCAAGGCTACCACATATCGAAAATTATTAGCACCATAAAAAAATTTCCTAAATAATCCTTCGCAAATTGCATCCTCTAGAGAGGTAACCAACTTGTTTGGTATGTCCCATAACCTACTAATTGCGCAAAAACCAGAAACTGACGGAGACCCTTTGAGCTCGGTTTTACCCATTGCAACCCAGCCAAAGACAGTTTCCATTGTTGTAGGAATTCCCGGCTTACCCATCATACGATTAGGTTTTAAAACAAAGGAAAATAATTCAACTTCTATTAATAAATCTATAGGAGCCGACCAATAGAAAACTTACCTGCTAGGCAGATCGACTCAAATTGCGACAAAGTATTTAACGAGAATGTGTGTTCCGGAAGAGATGTACAGATTTCAGGCAAAATGTAAAATCAAAATTTAACCTAAAGTTCAGGTTGCATGTACTGGTCAGTTCCCAGAATTCGAATATGTCGACGGTCCGACGTTGAATCTCCAACTTTGATATTTACCCCAGATTACCATACCTAACCATAAAATAGATCCCCAGGTGTCACTTATAATACCATACCATCTGAGCTGAATTATTTTAAAGAAACAAATGGCCGAAAAAGAGAACTTACCGAACAGATTATTCTCGGTTTTCTCCATGTCACAACCTTACAGGTGCATAGGCGAAATGTCAAGAAAAAGACAGCCTGGCCTCCCCACTCTAGTTAAACGGTCAGCAATAGGTGCCAATCCGTATGTACAAATGCCAACCCCCAAGCTAGAATCATACAGGCCCGTTTTTAGCTGCACAAAGGCGTAACTGGGTTAAACGGCACAGCTGCCACCACAGCATGCACAAAAATTAATTTCTAACGGACAGGTAAGAATGGTAATCGGTTGCATGAACACACAATAAAGCCTAAATGTCCTATCCATCCAGTAATGTCTTAGAGCTGATATATTTTTTGACGATGGGGATAGTCACAGAGAACCTCATTAAAACAAATCCGTGAAAGTCATGTAGATTGATTTTCTTTGACGATGGGGCAGATCACAGAAAGACCCCATCTTCTTAACCTATCTTAACCTAGTGTAGAATAATTATATACAAATGAAAATTGTAGACTTAGAAGTCTAACTAGGGAAAGTAATATTTATAAGGGGACAGTAACAGCTTCAGGTAACCCAAAGTAAACAATGCAAAGCATTAGGTTATCAATGGACGCAGTGTCGTAATGGAAAAGGGAAGTTATGTACACAAATATATTTATAGCCTGGTGCCGAGATTAAGTGTATTCATAGGAACGGCAACAAAATGGCCACACGACAACCTAAAAACAAGATAGTGTGTTCAACGTGAACCATAAAGACAATTTAATTTACGATAATCTGAATAATAGTGACTGAACACTACCCATAAACCTAACCAAAAGTCCATAAATTCGCATGGCCAGATAAAAACGCCTACAAGTGAATTTAAGACGGATGATAATACTATATCCACAGTGGTCAACTAAATAGTCCAAAGTATCTAGTCATCACTTAAATAAAACGGTTCCTCTAAGAAAGAGGGGTCATAGTAGAGGAGGGAAAGGAGGGAGGAGAATAAACGAAAGGTTATATTGTATTTATTGAGAGCTGCCCGACGTCTGAACTCGCCAAGAGTTGCACGAGTCCTACACCAAAAGCTGCACCAAATAGAACACCAGGAGAAGGGATTTAAGGTGTTGGAGGAATTTGCCCTGTGAATGGCTTCAACTCTCACGTGAAATCGACCTGAGTCCCTACCGGACAAGTCCTCAAGTTCGTAAACCAAATTATTAACAACATGTGAGACCTTGCACTTGACAACATTTGGGACCAACTTGGCAGAAAAGTCTTTGGAAGCGTCGGATAGGATGGAATTTTTCTTCCAAACAAGATCACTAACAGAAAACTTTTGCTCACGTCTACGCAAATTATAACGGTGAGCACTCACCTCGTATGAGTTTGCAAACGTTTCCT
Source organism: Tillus elongatus (assembly GCA_964006375.1). Classification (NCBI taxonomy): domain Eukaryota; kingdom Metazoa; phylum Arthropoda; class Insecta; order Coleoptera; family Cleridae; genus Tillus; species Tillus elongatus. The sequence continues at coordinate 128,266,505 of OZ023263.1, read as the reverse complement.
TACATCCTCAAACAAGGATGGAACCTTATCAATGTCTTCTTGCCAACGCAGTTTTTCCGCAATTTCTAGGGTGTTGTTGGACCTATCCTTAGGATTTAATGCTTTGCTGACCGAATAGCATAAGCGACCTTATGGATCTTCAAATCCCAGTCGTTGTGATTGTCGGTGATATAAAATGATGTAGCAGAACCAATCACCCTATTGATACGTTAGGTAGGATTTACTTGTGGGTGGTATGTTGCAGTATACCAAACTTTAGAGATGTTATAAGACTATAAACTTTTTGAATTCTTTCGAGATGAACTGTGGACCATTATCACATAACATAACCCGATGAACTCCAAACACTAAAAACACATGATTTTCTAAAAATTTGATAATGCCAGACGCAGTGGCCTTTGATCATGGTTGGATCAATACAAATTTCGAAAACCAATCCGTAACCACAAGTAGTTGAGTATTTCCGCGTTTTGACCGGGGAAAAAGACCCATAAGGTCTAGGGACATCATTTGAAAAGGAAAACTGACGTCTTTATCAATTTAAAGAAGGTATGTACACAAGTGTGAAGTTTGTGCCTCTCATATGTGGGATTGCCCCATTAAACGAGAAGGTAGTGTTTGGGAGACTTATGAGAGGCACAAACTTCACAATTATATATATATATATATATATATATATATATATATATATATATATATATATATATATATATATATATATATATATATATATATATATATATATATCCTTCGCACACACTGTTTCATTTTAGGCCAGTAATACTGCTCTGATATTCGAGTCAAGGTCTTAGAAACCCCAAAGTGAGCAGACACGGGATCATCAGGAAAGTGACGTATCACCTTATCACGAGTTGGAGTGGGTAATACAGGCTTCCAAGGGGGTAGGTTGGCTGCAGATGTAGTGCGTAGATGTTTATGCAATAACCCATCTTTGACCACAAAATCAGGATATTTATCTGGGGTCGTTTCCACCTTTGATAACATGGCCTTGTATCGACTATCTGGCTGGAGTTCATCCATAGTCAAAACGGAAATATGGCGACAGAGAAAGTCTAGGACCACATAATTAGACCTTTTCCGATGTTTGATCTCAAATGAAAACTCACTCAGACGCATACACCAACGTGCCAGTAGGTTCCTTTAGTTTATGGAGCCATAGCACACTCGAATTATCCGTGAGTACAGTGACTTTGGAACATCCTTCAACATAACCTCTAAAATGGTCAACACCAAACAGCACGGCTAAACATTCACGCTCTGTGACAGTGCACTTGCGCTCCGCATTTGTCAAAGTACGGCTTGCAAAGGCAATGGGATATTCAACACCATCAATATTCTGGAATAAAACTGCTGCTACAGCTACATCACTAGCATCAGTTTGTATGTAGAATGGTAGGTCATAATCTGGGCTTGCTAAGACAGGAGCCGAACTAAGTCGTTCCTTGAGCAGTTTAAAAGCTATATCAGCCTGCTCTGTCCACTGAATCGGTTGACCTTTCTTGCGGCCCTTTAAAAGATCTGAAATTGAGGCACTGATAGTTGAAAAATCAGGAACAAGACGACGGTAATAGTTCAGTAACCCTAGTACTCTCTCTCTCTCTCTCTCTCTGTGGTGTTACGAGGTGGGGGTGTTTCCAAGATAGCACGGACCTTTTCAGGGTTCGTACGCAACCCATGTTCATCTATGACATAACCCAAGACCGACAATGAGGGTCTAATAAACTGACACTTGTCAAAATTTACTACTAGCTTGGCCTTAACCAACCGTCTTTGCACTTCTCGAAGTACTTCCAAATGTAGAAGTAGCCACAACGATGTCATCTAGGTATACGAAAACAAAGGGTTCCAATTTCGGAGCCCAAAACAGCATTAATTAAGCGTTGCATGCTTTGGGGACTGTTGGGCAAGCCAAAGGGCGTGGCCCTAAATTGCAAGCTTCCACGTCCATGAATCTGGAAAGCAGTCTTGGGTTTGGATGCATCATCAAGGGGTATTTGCCAGAAGGCCTTCTTCAAATCGATAGAGGATAGAAACTGAGTGTCCCTCAAACGGCCCAAAATAGAATCGATCAGCGGAAAAGGATATGTGTCCCAAACTGTAACCGGGATTAGACGTCGACCGTCAAAGCAAAAACGAAGAAAGCTATTCTTTTTCTTGACCAGCAAAACCGTACTTCACCAAGCAGAATTGGAAGACTCAAGTACACCTAATGCCAACATCTCATCCACTTACTTATGTAAAATGTTCTTAAGAGCTGGCGATAAGGGATACTGACGAAGCTTAAAAGGTTTTGCATCACCTGTGTCAATGTGATGTTCAATGATATTTGTTTGACAAAGCTTATCCAAAACCAAGGAATTAAATGAATCTATTACATGGTTTAGCTCCTCTAGCTGTCCAGATGACAAGGACTTCCTATTCTAGAAACCATAGCACGTCCTAATTTTGAGTTCATTGTTTTCGGAAAACGGAATTTTCAAGATAAAAAATTGTATAGATTATTATTAATGTCAACTGTAATTTCTATGATACAGCTATGTTAAGCTGGAGCACTGTATGTCTAAATATTATTTTTGTACATATTGTATATTATAGTTCTTGTAACAATAGAAAATAATTGTTAATTGATTGACTAACTTTCATCCTCAAGGCTGTTGGTTCAAATCTCCGCAGGGGATCAGTCTAACATTTTTTATAAATTTCGTATAAATTCTTATAACTGATCAGGTTATGTAATTATTTAACGAAAATTTGAAGGAAAATATTAAAATATTAAAATTAACTTTGGTAGCATTATGTATGTTCGTATTGTCGTAATATATAAGTAATTGATAAATTGTGTTCACAAATGTCAAGTGAAACAGACTTACAGACAAACTTAAATAATCCTCTTATTCCAAACGGCTTACGAAATGAAAATATGGGTACTTTTCCTTTTATATTTCTCTTTGCTTTCACGGTTTCAAGTTGCCGTGAAAAGTTAATCAGTACTTTTTGTATTTTCAGGTTTTTTCAGTTTCAGTGATTATATAATTTGAATCTTATATATTATATAAAACACTCGTGGAAAAAATATTTACCCAGTTTTCGCAATTTTTGTTTGTTTTGTTTACGTTAAAATCATTTCTGGTCAAATTTTTGTGAAACGTTAATAATTAATAAGTTTTTTCGGAAAATTTTTAAGTTTTATTTTCCGAACATTTTTGTACTTTTTAAAACAATAAAAGTTATTGTAATGAAATAGTTTCAATTAGTGTAAAATGATACCATCTACCACATTTATGTAATTTATTTAACAAGTCATATTTGAAATTAAAAACATTTTTAATGAAAATTCGCTAGCATAATGCCATTGCTGCGCCCAAACTGTTTTGTTTAGTTACTTACTAAAAATTTTAATGTTGACATAACACTTTAGATTATGATGAAACTCGTTAGAAGCATAGTTATTTTAAATGCAACACGTTGGCAAATATTGAAGCGACCAAAGAAAATGTTGATCGTTTGTAATTAGGTATGTGTCTTACGCATCCTTACTCACTTGTTTTTGAAAGTCACATTGAAGAAACATTTTTGGAGAATTTTTGTTGTTTGGGGTAAAGTGTGTGAAATAACGCCACCATAATTCGGTTATAATAAGGCCAATGTGGCCTTGATAGGGGCACATCGTATACAATTATATATTAATAACAGTAAGAATAATAATAAACTGCTATGGCTTGTTACAATTTTAAAGCTCAATATAATACATTTGTTACCTAAAATTACAAATGGAAAAGCAATCATTGGGCATTTGGCGAACAAAAACATCCACACAGTTTGTTTAAAATCAATAACACGTTGTACTCTTTCAAAATAAAGGAAATTTGCAAATTGGGACCTGCCAGTCAGCGAGCCTTATAAACAAATGAGCAACTTAAGACTAAGTTAGATGCAGTTAAAAGTGGGATGTCAGTAATCACACCACAAAGAATTTTTTCAGTCCAAATGATTGCTATTTTTAGTGCAACACGTTCCATATACTTTTTAATGGAACTAACGCTGCATAACTTTTAACTAGCTGTTTCATTAATTTAACAGTTTAATTCGATTTTAAGGTAATCGTTATATCGAGAATGCAAGAAATGATTAATTTGGAAAGTTAACATATAGGGAGAAATAATTATAACTGACCTTCAATTTTATTTTATGTAGGAACTTTTATGTGTGTTTTTTGGGCTGTGTATGAATGTTAAGTATACAACCTCTGGAGCGGTACAGTCCTGGTTCCATTACAGGATCGATATCAGTTAATAGCGTGAAGTTTATCATAAACCAATAACTTCATTGACGGTATATTTCGTAATGTATGAAAACACAATACCTAGAAGCGGGTCGGCACTACGTCAAGCGCGCCATCTGAACCGGATCTTCTGATATCTCAGGAAATGGTATTCTCTATGCTCTGCAGTGATGATCTACTTACTCATCCTGTCTATCGTCTCTGGCAATCAACTGTGCCTTTGTCTCACCTTAATTGATGTTCGAATATACTGACACTGCCGGTATTATTATTCTACCAATCTGTCGAACTGCCGATATGGCGTTTGTTTACTCTTGTGAGAATTATCGATCCACCTCTTAGAATTAGTTCTCTTGAGCGTGGAAATACGATGGAGGAAAGGCTACAGAGTGTTCTTCCATACCCGTTCATATCATATAATTAATATGAGATTAGATCTGCATCCACCAGTTTAATTTTCAACATAGTGAAAACAAGATAGGAGCGAGCTTAAAGCTTAAATTATTGAGAAAGCTATTAAAACATCACCACAACATCATCAAAACAAACAAACATCAAAACATTTCTGGTATTCCGAAACTACTCAGCTTGAAACTGTTACACTGACATAAAGTTTCAGTGAGCCTACTATGATAAACTAGAAATCACACAAGATATACTTGTTTCTGTTTGTACGCTATATGGTTTTGAACACGCTGCGACCTTAGACACGATCTCCCGTGAGATTTGGAGAGTGGGCTAATTGAGGCACCGAATTCGAACTACAAAAACCCAATCGACCTTGTCCACTGCTCCAATAGTACGCAGATTGAGGCCTAAGAAAAATGGCTCCAAAACAGCAGCCGAAACGTCAAGTTTCAACAAATTCTCGACGCGGTTCAACCCGACAACTATACTTTATATATATATATATATATATATATATATATATATATATATATATATATATATATATATATATATATATATATATGCCTGGAAAAGTATCCATGGTCTAAGAGCAAGAAATATTTAGTTGTCGGGTTGAAGTTTGTTTTGGAGCCATTTTTCTTAGGCCACATCTAAAAATTGGTGAAATTTATGAGCAATAGCTCCAACATACGTTAGTCTTTTTTATTATATATTTCAGAACATCATCCCAATATTGTGGAGATGTCGCCTTTATATTGAGAGAGATTTAAAGGGTTGCTGACAACTGTACCTGCTGGGTCAACGTCTTTACCCTTGTCTATCTATTTGTGCTAAAAGCTCAACACTCTCTCTTTACCCATGCGTTCCCCCTTCTCTGTTTGAGTTAACGTCTTTTGCTCTTGTCTTTCTATTAGTGCCAATGAGGAAGAACATATAGAAAGGGAGGAGCAGAAACTCGGGTTTTTAAGTAAAACTAAGAAGATATGCAATCAACACGGTCGGTTTGACTTGTTAAAAAGTATATGGCTATGTATCTAAATGAATAATTATATCATGGTAGGTGTGTAAATAGCTTAAAGAGACTCGTTGACCAGGAAAGTTTGGTTTGTTTTTCTGGAGCTTTTAAAGTGTATTTTCGGAATTTTTTTATACTTTGTGAAACATCAATACTACTAAATTCGCCACCATAACACAATTCTATGTCCACGCTTTTTTTATTTGATATGTTAACATATACTTGGATATTTAAATGTAAAAAACATAGTCTTGTCTAATCAACTCTCTATTTCCAAACAAGAAAATCCCTCCAAAGTTTACAGCTTACCTTTGTTACTAACCCTTTTTTTAACTGTAGTATGTAGTTATGAACCTTAAAACTTTTAAGCATCTTTGTATAAATAATATAATTTGTATCTATGTCATGTTTGGTCTAAGACTCATTTTAGCAATAGTATACCTCTTAAGCATATTTTTTTATATAGAAAAACAATATTATAGGTACCTTATGTTTGGAGCAATTTGTTTTTAATTGGTTTAGCTCTTAATGATATTTTACATCAAGTGAAGAGTATTGCAAAAAATAATTTTACTTATTATACCCTTTATTACATCATGTAAATATTAGTATGTGTACCACATACTTTTTTCAACTGAGTGCTTCCTCGTTGAGGGACTCCCACAAAAATATATTGTTTTAATTCTCAGATGTATAACCTTCACTAGGTGTTGGTGTATGGTTTTTAGTTGTTTCCGTCCTATAGGTCCTGAGCATGGTACATTTTTTTGGGCACTTGAACAATATGTTTATAATATGCATGGTGTTCTTGTGTGGCAAAAAGAAAAAGTATCGCTAGTCAACTTGTAGCAGTAGCACATTCTTCTTTCTTTTCAAACCTGGGTAAATTTTGGAGGATTATTTCATACTCGCTTTATTTATAAACAGTGTTGTATACTTTTCTTAAAGTTAAACAGGTTGTACCTTCACATGGGCGGAACATACCTCTAATGTATGATGTTGTTTGATGAGTTTAAAAGCAACTTATATTTTTTCATTGTTTCGGATTCTCACTTTTATTAGCAGTAATTAGATGTTTAAAGTATTACTTACATACTAATAGTAGAATACTATCAAACTAATGTTTCAGAAACTATGAACCTTCTTCGAAACATGAATTGTTTGTCATCAAAATTGTGCTACAAACAACAATATATAGAAACCTTTTTGTATTAAAGTAAGTTTTTCTTGTTTTACCTTAAGGACATATTATATCAAAAGGAAAGTACATGGTTTCATTTACTCTTTTCATTACATTTTTAAGTAGTAACAGTAGCTATCTTAATGTTGTGTTTTATGTTGGTGCGTGCGTTTTTAAGTTTTCAGTCCTATGGTTCCTGAGCATGGTATATTTTCTTTTGAGTACACTTGAACGGTATGTTTATAATATGCATGGTGCCCAAATGTGTCAATGGAAAATGTATGTTCGCGAGGAAGTAAGTTCTTGGTCTGCTTTTGAGAAACTTCTTAGAGAACAATTTCAACCTCATTTTTATGGGAGAGACCTGTGGCAAGAAATTTGGAATCGACATCAGGGTGAACATGAACGTGTGGGTGTTTACTTCGCGTGTATGTTGAGTTTGTGTAAAAGATTACCAGATTCACCAATGGAGCAGCAAATGGTTGAAGTGCTAGAACATAACATGCACCCCTATTTTATTCACAATCTAGGATTAGCGACTTACGCTACTGTTAAGGAGTTACAGGATTTGTGTAAAAGGTTGGAGCGCAATCGAGACATGGCTCTGCAAAGTCACCCACCTCCGAAGAAAAAATCAGTATTGTTGAAACCAGACTTGGCTTACCAGCCAATTGCTTCCTCAAGTATGTCCTTCCCTAAGGTTATGTCCTTTACACCACAACATAAGGTTAACTGTTGGAATTACCAACTATTAGGGCATATGTTCTCTCAATGTAAGGAAAGCCGTCCAGGGGTGGCCAAGACAAGTTGCCCTAAATGTTCGGGAAACGACCAAAGCGGCGAGGCTACCGTACGTCGCGATTAGGTCCAAAGTCAGGGGGTGTGGTCCCTTAGCCTGGTCATACGCTGGTCGTTCTCTCGACTGATCGACGCGTGACTTAGCTACTGGCGTGACTGTCGGCAATGGGAATAAAGCCCAGGGCTGATGGTCTACTAAAGTCTCAATCCTTCTCACACACGCCACACACACGCATACGAACACAGACACAACACATATAGATCGGGTTGGGGGCTTCTCTGGCTTCGGCGTGGACTCCGGGGAGGGACTCCGAGCGGAGCCTGCTCTGGACTGGCAGCGCCGTGCAAACCAGGTCCGGCACACCTGGCGCCGTTTGAACAGTATAGGGGCCCACCCTTGGCCGGTGTAGGGGGCTGCCCTATCATTCATTCGAAAAATGCTCTATCGTGTCAGCAGCACCGGGTAGCTGGTAAGGGGTACTCAAACAGGAGGTAGGCAGTAATGTAGAATCATTCAGGAAACCGGACGGGAGCTGGACAAATACCGGTGAGGAGACCCTGCGTCATCTCGCCAAAGTTCACCTCGCGGGCGGTAGAGCCGTCACAGGGGCTGCCGACCTGGGCTGGTGGACGGTCCCGAATGCGGACTGGCAGCTGGCAGAGGGGGTGGTCACGGATGGCTCTATAGCCTGGGCGGTGGGCGAGTTCGCTCCTCTCAAGTCCGCAGGCTGTGATGGGATTTTTCCGGCCCTGCTCCAGAGGGGCCTGGATATACTGCTTCACAACATAAGGGAGGTTTTCCGGGCCAAGCTGGTGTGGGGTTACGTCCCAAAGGCCTGGCGCCGGGTTAGGGGGGTCTTCATTCCCAAGCGGGAAGGGAGGACTACACGCTGGCCAAGGCGTACAGGCTAACCAGCCTTACATCATTCCTGCTTAAGGCATTAAAAAGATAGTAGATACGTTTATGTTGGGAGGGATCCTAAAGGATTCCCTTCCATTAAGGTCAGCACGCGTAGCAGCGGGGGAAGTCGACAGAAACGGCGATCTGTGCTGTGACACGGAAGGTGCAAAGGGCCCTACACTACGGGGAGAGCGCATTAGCTGTGTTCTTCGATGTGGAGGGGGCCTTTGATAAGGCAAAGACGGATACGGTCTGTACCGCCCTACAGGATAGGGGAACGCCGAGGTCCCTAATAAGCGTGTGATAAGAAGGACCTGGGGACTTAATCCTCGGATCCTTCATTGGATCTACACTGCGATCTTTAGGCCGAGAATCCTCTATGGGGCGTTGGTCTGGTGGTGTGGTGTGAACCAAACTACCAGCAGGAAGCTGGCCAAACTCCAAAGGCTGGCAATCCTGGGTATCACAGGCGCTATGAGGACGACACCCTCAGCCGCGCTAGAGGTCCTGTTGATGCTGCCACCGCTTCCCATCTGTATCAGAAGGGAGGCTATGGCGTCGCATCTTAGAATGCGAGACTCGGGAAACTGGTGCGGAGAAGGAACAGTAATAGGGCATGCACGAGTCGCCAAGGAGGTGGAAAAGGAAATTCCGATTTCCGCCATAAAGGTGCGGGATGCCGAGGACGATATTAGGTTGACTAGGCCATACACCCTCAGGATCCCCAGTAGGGATCAGTGGAGGGAAAATGAGGTTGCATTTCAGCCCGCAAGCCTGGTCTGTTTCATCGACGGATCGCGGCTAACCAACAATCCTCCGGGGCAGGAATATACATCGAGGGCCTGGGGGTGCGCGAGAGCTATGCTCTTGGCGCATATACCACGGCATTCGAAGCAGAGGTGTATGCTATCCTGTCTGTGGCCAATAGACAGGATGTGAAGAGGAGTCCCGAGAAATGTATCTGCTCGGATAGCCAGGCGGTCCTCCGGGCCGTCTGCGCGGCCAGAATCAGGTCAACACTGGTTCATGAGTGCACTGACGCCCTCAGAGGACTAGCCAGGGCGAAGGAGGTGCAACTGGTGTGGGTTCCGGTACCCTGTGGCGTAGCGGGGAATGAGGTGGCGAATAATCTCGCAAGACTGGGTTCCCGGCGGCCGTTCTGTGGCCCGGAGCCTGTGATAGGCATAAGTAGGAAGACAGTCTCTGTCGCCTTAGACAGGTGGACCGAGGAAGCAATGTAGAGGCACTGTGGGTTGTTTGGTGGCTGCAGGCAGGCGAGGGCCTTCGTGGAGGGGCCGGACAGAGATAAAGCTGTCTGGCTACTCGGAAGGAGTCGATCTACGCTTCGCCGCATCCTTGGGGTGCTGACAGGCCACTGCGCCCTTAGAAGACACCTCACATTAATAGGCGTAGAGAGGGATCCCATTTGCTAGGAATGCGGCGAGGATGAAGAAACGTCCTACCACTACCTGTGTGAATGCGAGGCTTTTGGGAGTCTTCGAGCAGAATTGTTCGGATCGAGGACTCTGCAGAGGAATCAGGTAAGTACCGTCCAATTGAAGACCGTCAGGGCCTTCATCTCGAGGTCGAGGCGGTTTGGCGACGGAACCGAGGAAAAGTACAGCATGGTTGCTGGGTTGCTGGCTGGCAAAAAGGGCCCATTGGGGCCTACTTGCTTGGCGTTGGCCTCCCCACCACTGCTGCTACTACTACTACTAGGTCCAAAGTCGGTAGATTTGACTTGGCCAGTCTAGCTAGACTTTGTTAGATCCTTCTGTAGGGGTGGGAATGTTGCTAGTTTGTTCGCAGATGTTCCTGGTGATCCTCTACCACATATCACAGTAGATATTTATGGTGTAAAATTTACTTGTTTATTAGATTCTGGTGCTTCACAGTCAATAGTTGGTACGTCGGGATTGAAGAAGATACGTGGAATGAAAGCTGCGTATGTGGAACACAGTTCTGGTTGTCTTACTCTTGCAAATGGAGTCATTTCGCACTACTGGTAGTGTTAGTTTACCGATCCGGTTCCAAAATAAAGTCGAAATTGTTAAATGTTTGGTTGTGCCGGATTTAGATGCGGGTATCATTTTGGGTATTGATTTTTGGAAACAGACGAACTTGGTTCCTTTGTTTCCTGGCAGTGATTGGGAGCCTGATACTACTCGATGCTTAGTTGTAAATGCAGATGTTTTATCTGGTGAACAGCGAGATAAGTTAAGCCGGCTAATTTCGACAATTTCGAGAAAATGGGCACCTGTTTGGGTTGTGCTAGAAGCGTTGAGCATGTTATCGATACAACTGATCATTCACCTATTAAGCAGCCAAAAAAACCTGGAGGAGAGTACCGCTTTTGTGTGGATTATAGGCAGCTCAATAAAGTAACTGAAAAAATGCTTATGCCATCCCATACATGTCAATGATTCTCGACAGGCTGAGAAATTCGAAATTTCTATCAGGTATCGATTTGAAGAGTGCCTACTGGCAAATTCCGCTTTTGGAAGAGTAAGGAGAAGACGGCTTTTACGGTACCTGGGCGTGGACTCTTCCAGTTCCCCAGATTACCATTTGGGTTGCACAATGCACCAGCAACGTGCAAACGTTTTGCAGATGGTATTTTGAGGCATTATTTAGAACCTTTCGTCTTTGTTTAGCTCGACGACATAATTATTGCCACTACTGATCTTGAAACCCCTTTGGAGGTTCTTCAGAAAATTGTTGACAGACTGTTAGCTGCTGGTGTTACGGAGCATCAGGAGAAATGCGAGTTTGTTAAACCAGAACTAAAATATTTAAGGTACGTCGTTGATAAAATGGGTTTGACAGTTGATCCTGATAAGGTTACAGCTGTGGTGAATTTTCCTACTACAACTAAGGTAAAAAAGTCAGAAGATTTTTGGGAATGGCGGCCTGGTATAGGCGTTTCGTGCCAAAATTTTCAGAGAGGATTCCCCATTGACTAGGCTTACTAAGAAACACGTTAAATTCGTTTGGGATGAAAATACTGGGAAATCTTTCCTCGCTATAAAACAATGTTTAGTTTCCGCCCCGATTCTTACTTGCCCAGATTTCACCCGTCCATTTATATACTGCAGACTGGCGCTAGTCAGAAGGCGTTGGTTGCCGTCCTAGTACCAGAATTAGATGACGGAGAAAAGGTGATCGCTTATGCTAACCGAGCTCTTAACCAATGTGAAACCAAGTATTGTGCTACGGAGTTAGAGTGTCTAGCAGTACTTTGGGCAATCAAAAAATTTAGAGGGTATTTGGAGGGCGCAAAGTTCAACGTTGTTACGGATCACGCAAGTCTCAAATGGTTGGCGAATCTCAAGGAGGGTTCAGGTCGCTTGGGTTGTTGGGCTTTGCAGATGCAGTCTCATGACTTCCACATAGAGGACCGCAAGGGAAGATACCACCAAGTACCAGATGCGTTATTGCGCGCTGTTGCGGAAGTCAATGTTATGGAACTGGAAAATAAGGACCACGATGATTGGTACAGGAGACAAAAAGAAAAGATTTTATCGTCGACCGATAAGTATCCCCTATGGAAGGCACAGGAGGGCAATCTCTTTAGGTTTGTCACTTGTAAATATCTGCAATTTGATCCCATATTTGAGTGGAAATTGGTGGTACCAAAAGGGCTACGGATGGCCGTGATGCAAGATAATCACGATGATCCAACTGCAGGACATCAGGGCATTTTTAAAACCAAGTGTCGTATCAGCCAGTCTTACTATTGTCCTGGCATGTAATCCGACATTGCTAAATATGTCCGCACTTGTCAAACGTGTCAGGCTCAGAAACCTGAACAGCGTGCTCCAGGTGGTTTTATGGGGTATCGGAAAATATTTAGATCGTGGCAGGTGGTTTGTACTGATATAATGGGTCCTCTTCCGATGAGTTCTAGACGTAATAGGTTTCTCCTAGTCGCTTCAGATGTCTTTACTAAGTATACGTTAATGTGGCCTCTAAAATCAACGACGGCTTCAGCAGTCACGCGACTTAACTTTACGGTTAAGACGTTTGAATTTTTAAACAATTTATTTAATACTTTGAACAATCAATACTTAATTACTTAGTTACAAGAAAAATGAATAATATAATATACTAAAAATAAGACGATCAACCTACATGTGATCTAATGTCTATGCACTCGGTGTGCAGATGACTAACTCGGAACAAGAATGAACGGTTCTACCTCTGTGAGCAGCCTCTTTATAGTCTTCCCTCCAGGCGTGGCACTATGTCTCTGGATAAACAAGGAATTTGCTGATGTAGATTCTCACAGTGATATTCCGTTCCACTTGCACTTTGAACCTGCATAGTTCTTGGTTCCTGTATGACGACGGCTGACTCAGCGGTTCTTACCGTGGGCATGCGACATTGTAGCATAAGGGGCCATTGTTTGGGCTCTATTTATCTCTTCCCCTTTTTAAAGACGAAGCTATGGTTCGTTCCGGATTTTCAATGGAAATCCGGACTCGGTGGTTCCTGTTTTTGTTCCTTTATCTTCTTTGCTGGTTCTTCGTTTCTTCAACCCCCTTCGGACGGCTATAGTTGTGATGGTTATTAAGACAGCTATGTACAGTAATATTGTCCATATACTCAGGTGATGGATTGGTATTGTTATAGGTCCTGGTATATTTTGTTTAATTTTTTGAAGTTGGTGTTGGATTTGATTGATGTTGTGTAGCTGTACGTTTTCTAATTATATTTCGGGTACTGGTCCTGGATTTGTTTGATCTTCTGAAATGGGGGTTTCTAGTGTAGGCAGGTTGAATAGTTGTTGTGTTTCTGCTGTTGCTGGGCTGGTCTTGTATATTTTGTTGCCTATGGTTAATTGGGAATTTGGTTGCAGGTTGATTAAATTTGTAACCTTGATGATGTTGGTCCACTCCTGTTCCTGGCAAGTTATTCTGGCGTTAGTTTCTTCGGGTGCTATAACTATATACTGACTGGTTCCATATCTCGAAACTGTGGTTCTATTAATTTTGACTAATTCTTGATTACAATTGTTAATAGGTTTTTGAAATTTTATTAGCTTTATTTCACATGGGTTTTGATCATTCATGGTTGTTGGATTGTCGTCTTTGTAAAAATATATTTGGTTCTTTAAATTTTGACATTCTTCATTACGATAGGCATATTGTTTACTGCTTAGGATAAGGTATTTGGTTCTGGGAATTATCATGGTAAAAAGGTGTGTCTTTCTAGGGACAGGTAATGTATATAATTGATAATAATCATGTTCTGATTCATCTACCAGAGGTATTTCTATTTGAAATATAAATTTGAAATTGTTTTGGACTGCTTTTATTTTAAATACTTTTTCGTATAGATTTAGATCAGTGGTTGTTATTACTTTAGCATTAGTTGCATAATTTTGTATCTTATTGATTTCTTTTACTATAAATTTTGGTTTTAATATTGATGTGTAAAAGATTCCTAATTTTGCAAAAGTTATGGCATTTTCTGTTGTTAATGCTATTTCTTGAATATTGTTTAATAATTGTCCTAGCTGCATGAGTAAGTCTAGTATCTTAATGCGATGATAGTGAGTTATTTGTTCACTTCGCAGGCTTTCTACTATATTACCTAATTCATTTATCCTATTTACTATCGTGCCTTGGTTATGACTCAATCCTACTATCGTTCTATTAAATTCGACTATTGCCTCGAGCATGACTGAATTTTGGGACCTAAAAAGTTCATGAATTTTATTTTGATCTGTAGTTAAGACTTCTAATGCTTGCTGAATGCGTTCCCCATCTTGTGAATCGAGATTCCCTGTGATTGACTTAAATATAGAACCTAGTCCGTTTATTATGCCACGTTTTCGTCTATTAATTATATTGTTATTTGGAAAAATCCTGTAAAATATATCGTCTACATTATCTATGGTGAAATTCAATGTCAATATGAAATTATGATATTCAGAATGGTAATCTTTTGTCATGAAGGTAACTGTATTTGCGTAGTGTCTTTTTATCTGGTTGTAGTCTCTATGTAATTGTGTCAAGTCATGTATGTGTATCAGATTCCAGTTGCTAGTCTCAGTGTATGCTGTGCCTAATTTCTTGGGTAACATGCCTGGGTTGTCTGTCAAGTCTTGTATTTGGGCTGTTATTCCCGTGGCAAGGAACCTGCAATACGTAAATTTCTTAAATGTGCTATCGTTTGTTCGTCATTTTTATGATTTATTAAAATAGTTTTGTTATGTTCTAATAGAGATATTATTGAGTACGGTCCTGAAAATGGGTTTTTATGTTTTTTATGAAATCCTGGTGGTATCTTTTTGTAGACAATATCACCTTCCTTGAACGGTTGGTTCGTGTTTTTATTTGTCCGTTGTAACGTTTTTATTTTTGAATTCTCTATCCTGCTTCTGACTATCTCGTAAATAATTTGCATTAAATCTTTATGTTGTACGTTGTATTCCTGTGTAATTATGACTTCCGGGTCATAGTTAAACATTTCTGGTATGTAGCCAAATATTAAATCAAAAGGTGGTTTTAGTGTCTGTGAATGTATTGTCGAGTTGTAAGCGAATATACAGTATGGTATTAAGTCTATGGGTTTCATATTTTTAAATTTCATTTTGAATAATCGATAATGTTCAATAATCGTGCTGTGAAATATCTCGATGGATCCATTGGATGTTGGAAATTTACCTGATATTTCGTTTAATTCTATATACGGTAACTTACATAATGTATTCATATTATTTATATCTATCACGGTTGTCTCGTTGAGGGACCTGCAGTGGGACAATTTTGCTGTTGGATATCGTATTCCTCGGCTGGCGAATTTTCGTAATTTAATTCTTCATTTACATAATTTAAATCGTAACTTGTTTCGTTTATATCATTATCATTAAATTCTATATTACCCGGTTGATTTCTGAAGTTGGGTCGCCTAAATTGACTCAAAAAGTTTTGCCTTGGTACAAATTGTTGATTTTGTCTAGGCTGGGAATTTGTGTGATTGTTTTGATTATTATGTTGTTGAAATGGTCTAAAGTTTGTTTGGAAAGGTCTCTGAAATTGTACATTCTGAAAAGGTGGGTTATTTTGTCTCTGAAAGAAAGTACGTCCTTCTAATTTATTATTATTACTGAAATTCCTATTTATTGTTTTGTCTCTATAATTGAAATTTTCCTCCGCGAACACGAATTTCAAAGCTTGTTCTATGCTTCCAGGTGCTTGACTACGCAAGACAAGGCCTATCGGGTTGCGTAACCCTCCTAAGAACGCTTTTAATGTTTGATTCTGCTATATGTCTTTCTTAATTAATCTCACGCCTTCATTGTGCTCGTTAGCTATTAAACTTGAGATGAGCAATTGCTCTATATGACAGCATCTGTTCGCGAACGACAGTGCGTCTTCGGCATTACGCTGTTTCAGCGTCAGCATTTCTGCTAATAAACTGTGATCATCTCGTTGATCACTGAAATTCTAAACAATGGCCTCTCTCAGGTCTGCCCACGTGTTGATTATCTTTGTATTTACTATAAGCCGGGCTGTTCCCGTTAATTTAGTTTGAACATAATTCAGCAAGAAGTGATTCATATACAGATTCTCGTTTGGCACGTAGAACTGGTTCATGACCAAGTCACATGCTTTTAAAAAGTTGCCTACTTTGGCTGGTTGCCCGTCGAACTCGGGAATAGCTTTTAGGAAAAATTCTTCGAATTGGTCTGTCATGTTGCTACTATTACTACTCTTATTAATATTTGAATGATTTACTGTTATGCTATTGTCGATAATGCTGATTAATCTAAATCTATACTCTATGTTACATAAACTTTGTGATTCTTCCTCTGAATCAGACATATAACATTTCAATACAACACATATAAAAAATTGGAAATGTAAAATGGGATAGCAGTAAACTTACCATAATACGATGGTTGCTGCTTCCATTTGGCTCTGCTTGGCCACTATTTCTGCTTTAACTTGGCTCTGCTTGGCTCGAATTGGTTATTAGGCGTCAATACGCTTAAAAATCGATATGCTTTCGGGTTTCTAACCAATACTAACGACTGCGCTACTTAACTTTACGGTTAAGACGTTTGAATTTTTAAGCAATTTATTTAATACTTCAAACAATCAATACTTAATTACTTAGTTACAAGAAAAATGAATAATATAATATACTAAAAATAAGACGATCAACCTACATGTGATCTAATGTCTATGCACTCGGTGTGCAGATGACTAACTTGGAACAAGAATGAACGGTTCTACCTCTGTGAGCAGCCTCTTTATAGTCTTCCCTCCAGGCGTGGCACTATGTCTCTGGATAAACAAGGAATCTGCTGATGTAGATTCTCACAGTGATATTCCGTTCCACTTGCACTTTGAACCTGCATAGTTCTTGGCTCCTGTATGACGACGGCTGACTCAGCGGTTCTTACCGTGGGAAGGCGACATTGTAGCATAAGGGGCCATTGTTTGGGCTCCATTTATCTCGCGTCATATTGAAGAAGACGTATTTTTGGCTTATGGTGTCCCGAAAAGTCTGTTGGCTGATAACGGCCGACAGTATGTAAGTAAATAATTCAAGGACATGTTGTTAGGCTACGGAACTAAACTTGTACTGAACCCTTAGTATCATCCTCAGAGCAACCCTACTGAAAGAATTAATCGTGTCATCAAAACTATGATGAGGTCGTACATTAACGAGAATCAACGTGCCTGGGATGTCAACCTTCACAAACTTGGGTTGGCGCTTCGTACATCTGTCCACGAAGTTACAGGTCATACTCCGGCTTATCTGAATTTTGGCCGAGAATTAAGGTTGTCCGGAAAATCGATTCAAGGTAGTCACGACGTTGGTGATGTGCGGGAGATCGACGACCGCACGCAATTAGCCACTCATGTTAATCAGCTGCATCAGATTCATAGGGAGGTCGAGACGAGCCTTGCAGATGCTTATAAGAGGAGTGCCCATGGATACAATCTACGTAAAAGATTTGTAGATTTGAATGAAGGCGCTGTAGTCATGAAGCGAAATTTTGTTCTTTCGGATGCTGCGAACCACTTTTCTTATAAGCTCACACCAAAATTTGTAAAGTGCAGGGTAAGACTCAAGGTTTCCCCGAATGTCTACCGGCTTGAAGACGTCCAAACTGGGAAAATATTGGGTGACTACTATGTCTCTGATTTAAAGCCGTGCGAGGAGAGGTGCGATACAGATTAGTTAACTTTTGGATTCCGTCTTATATATATATATATATATATATATATATATATATATATATATATATATATATATATATATATATATATTTATGTTGGTATTTATGTAGGTATATAGGTTTGTTTTGGATTTAGATAAGGTCAGGTCAGGTCAGGTCAGGTCATTTATGTAGGTATATAGGTTTGTTTTGGATTTAGATATGGTCATATGGATATCGGTTGACGAGCTGTAGGTGCATGCCTCTTGAATGGTGTTGGGATTTTGTTGAGTGGCTGGCCGGAGCTGTCTTGGGTTATTATAGTAAGGTATACTTAGGTGTATGTAGTGAATTTGATGTTGACGATGTTGTCCATCGGAGCGGAAAGATTTGCAGTCATAGTGACAATGTGTAGTAATGAAATCTACTGGAATAACCTAATTCGGAGAATCTTCAGGTTTCTAGTTAGGCACAGCCTGGTTGTAGAATTTAGGTTGCGATACGGCAGACAGCCGATACAGGGTGTTGAGCAGCTCGGTATCTCGTTGATGGATTGTTGTGTTGGGTACTGGGAATTGTTGAGAAGTAGGGAATTTCTACCACTTGTGCCCAAATACAGTCACCTGTTTGTTTTGAAATAATCAGAAAACCCGAAGATCCAATGTTATCCCGTACACAATGTATTTCGCCCTTACACCTTACTTAGGTCTCTCATTCGGTATGGTGTGGCTAAGCTGAAATAGTTCGCAGGACTATGTGGAAAGGTGTGAGAAAATTTCGGTGAAATTCTCTGGAACCAAGGGGGGATGTTACGGCCTGATATTGCAGTAACAATTTTTCTTTATTTTTTTGTGTATATCGAACAAATACAGAGGTCATTTATGTATTGGTGCAACGATATAGTTAACTAAATTATTTACATATAAGTTTTCGTACTTTTACATTTGCTTACATAAACAGTTTATAGGAATTGGCAACAGGTGACGTACCTGGAGAATACTAATTTATGCCTACAACTTTGCTTGGGCACCCAATAAAAAGGCAAATGACTTTGCAGGTTATATTTATTATGTTGAACAGGCGCATCCACATCCGACTGTGTATTTATCATATTATGAATAGCGTACGTCTTTCACAAGTAAATATTTATTTGTAATGCACACACTGCAACAGTTTGGTCTAATACCGATTGTAAACACTGAGAAATAACATAGCGAATCATTTTCAAGCTTCAGTGGTATTGTTTACATTTAGTTGCCTGTATCATATGGGAGATAACCGGGAGATAAGGAATTTGCCAATCGTAAATATACTTGCAGTAGCGGCTCCTGGAAATAAATGAAAATTTGTCTTTCGGAAACACATGAAATTAGCATAAGGTTAACAGAGAATCTAAGTTTGTCAGCTGCTGCAGTCACGTATTATCAGTTAACGATAACATGCTGTTCTCAAAGCTCCAAGAAGCCTTCGAAACCCTACTTTGAACGGTTTTTTTCTATGCTGTTTTTCCCATTTTCTTACTAGAAATGTAAGTTTGCCATTTTGTCTGCAGATTTTATTGTGAGCTGTTGTATTTTATTGTGTCTTTTTGGACAACCGTTATGTGTAAAGTTATTGTAGTTTATGGTAATTGGTAATTGTTGTGACTGGCTGTTAGGTTCTGCAGTTGGTAAGTTATAGTGCTTAAGTTTTCAGTTATCGCATATTTCTTACGACCGCCATTGCATTTCCACAGGATTTGCTTGTGGTCCTTTTTGATTTTTACTTCTGAGTGAGTAATGGTGGGGATCTGTACAGAAGACTCCGAAATCTGCCGCATTTCGAGATACGTTAGATAAAACCACCCAGCAGATTACGAGATTTCACCCCAAACATTCATCCCCAGGTATTAGCGTGAGGAACTTGTTTTTTGTTCCCTCAGAGCTCGTCCGCGGCCTTGCCGCCCCGATAGCACCGCAACCCTTGGTTGATTGTGCATACCCCTAGTCTTACTCCACCCATTCCAAAATCACTGTGCCTTGAACTAGTCTGCACAGCGATTGGTAGGGTGAAGTTTTATATTGCTCTGTCTCCGGTCTAGAGTGACCGTAGATCAGTTGTCTTTTCCGGTCCAGAGCTATACACTCGCACAAGATGTGCTGGGCTGATTCCTCCCCCTCGCCGCAGAGTCTGCATGCGAGGTCCCCTTCGAACCGCCCCATTTTATGTAGGTGTTTCTTGACGGCCATGTGTCCCGTCAAGAGACCTGTTGTGTTTCTGAGCTGTCCTCTGCTAAGGTTTAGCAGCTCCACAGCTCTCTTTGAACTGGGTCCGTCAATTATTGACTTCCCATGTCTGAGCCCTGGACAGTCCGCCCAGTACACCTTGTGTTGGTTTCTGACCCAGGACTTAATGGCTCCCCTGGCAGTGCTCTTTGACACGCCCAGAGCCGGTTCTGGTCCCATAAATAGTTCTGCTGACCCTATCTTCGCGGGACTGTCAGCTTCTTCATTGCCTTTGACCCCCGAGTGACCCGGCACCCAGATGAGGGTCACCTCATTCTGCCCAGCCAGGTCGCTCGTCTCGTCTCGGCACTCACTCACCAGCCAGGAATTTACCCGTGGGCTACTTAGTGCCTTAAGGGCTGCCTGGCTGTCTGTGGCTATGAGGATCCGCTTGTTGGTATAGCCCCTCCTCTTGTTCTCCCGCACACAGTGCAGGATGGCGTACATCTCGGCCTGAAACACCGTTGCATGGGCTCCGAGGGAAATACTATGACTTACCCTCGGTCCTTCCGAGTAAACACCTGCCCCCGTCCCACGCTCCCCGCCAGATCCGTCCGTGAACCAGACGAGCGCGTCCCGTGGTATGCCCGGCGTCTCCTCCCGCCATGCCTCGCGATCAGGGATTTCCACTGTGAAGTTGTTTTCCCTGCACATTCGCGGGCTCGCGAAGTCTGACCTCATTTCAAGCATGGGCTCCTTCACGATCTCCTGAATTTTGCAGTGGCCCCTGAAGCCTGGGTTGATCCTAGCCTGGCCTCTCCCATAATAACTAAGTGTAGGGGGGGGGGTAGATCCAGCAACACCTCCATGGCGGCTGTTGGGGTTGACGACATGGCCCCTGTGATGCCTAGGCAAGCCATCCTTTGGATCTTGCCTAGTTTTTGTTTGGCACTGGATTGTGTAACCTTAGGCCACCAGACCAGTGCCGCATATGTTAATGATGGTCTGACCACCCTTGTGTACAGCCAGTGGGCCATACTAGGTCTTAGTCCCCACGTTTTTCCATATAGCCGCCTAGTGACGGCTGAGGTCATGACTGCCTTACGCAGTATTTTTCCAATGTGACCATTCCAGGTTAGCTTAGAGTCCAATACGACCCCAAGATATTTTACCTCCCTGGCCATTGGAACGCTCCTACCGTATAGAGTGAGAGTTCTGTGGCTTTCACACTTCCTCCTCCTCGTAAACGGCACGACGGTTGCTTTCTCGGGGCTCACCCCGAGCCCTTGATCAACCGTCCACCCTTCCACCACTTTCAGTGCAGTCTGCATACGCTCCCACACTGCCTGTGTGACCTTTCCTCGGACTATGATGACAATGTCGTCCGCATAGCCCTGTACCTCATACCCCCCTCCCGAGAGCCTCCCCAGCAGGCCGTCCACGACTAGACACCAGAGCAAGGGAGACAGAACGCTCCCCTGCGGACACCCCGCCGCGACCCCCGCCAGCAGAGTCCCTCTCGCGAGTGAGGTGAACACCGCCCTGTCCCTGAGCATGGAACCGATCCACCTGCAGCAGGTCTCATCTATTCCACGCTCCCGGGCAGCTGCCAGAACCGATCCGAACGAGGTGTTGCTAAAGGCCCCCTCTATGTCTAGGAAGGCCCCCAGCGCCACCTCCTTGTTCTCCAGCGTATTCTCCAGTTTCAGCACCTGTTGGTGCAGTGCTGTTTCTGTTGAGAATCCTGCTCTGTATGCATATTGTCCGCAGTGTAGAGGATATGCTTCCAGTACACCACCCCTAATGTGCCGGTCGAGCAGTTTTTCCACTGTTTTCAGCAAGAAGGACATGAGACTTATTGGCCTCAGGGACTTTGCCTGGTCTGTTGGACGCCCAGGTTTAGGAATAAATACAACCCTGGCCAGTCTCCATGCCCTCGGAATGTACCCCAGAGCCAGGCTGGCCCTCATAATGAGGGTAAGCACCGGCGCCAGTATATCTATCCCCTGTTGGAGCATGATGGGCATTATTCCATCAAATCCCGGCGATTTGTATGGCTTAAAGCTGTTAATGGCCCATCTGATTTTGCTCCAGGTAACCACCTCTTTAGCGACTGTCCAGTCTACTCTAGATGCCCGCCTATAAGGCGCCTCTATTTCTGAGTGTTCCCAGTCCGGAGGTGATTGGTTTATTATGTTACAGCCGGGGAAGTGCGTCTGGAGTAAAATTTCCATAGTTTCCTCCCCCGAGCTTGTAAAGCCTCCCGTGGGTGTTCTAAGGGAGCCTATGTTAGTCTGAGGGCCCTTAGACAGGATCTTGTGTAGTCGAGCACTCTCGGACGTGTTTTCCACTTCTTCGCAGTGCCTCCTCCACGACTCCTTCTTGGCGTCCCTCAGTCTTTTGTTATAGGTCGATAGGGCCTGTCTATATTCATCCCATGCTCCCGACCTTTTGGCCGCGTTAAACAGCTTACGAACCTGCGTCCTCCTTTGCCTGAGGTCCTCGTTCCACCACGGGACGTTCCTGGTGGACACCCTCATTTTCAGGGGGCAGTTGGCGTTATAGGCCGAGGTAATTGCGTCTCGCAATTGGACTGCTGCAATCTCGAGGTCTATTGAATTTTTTATGGTACTCTTAACCCCCCGCAGTTCCACAGCCAGGTCTGCCCTGTAGGCTTCCCAGTCCGCCTTACGGGGGTCCCGGTACCATACCGTTTCTCTTTCGACTTTGGCGATTTCAAACCTGATGTATCTGTGGTCTGAGCTACTCACTTTCCCAGACACAGCCCAGCTTTTAACAAAGTCACCCAGAAACTGGGTGGAAACTGTTAGATCTAAAACTTCCTCACGCCGTGTTGTGACGAAGGTCGGTTTATTACCTCTATTCAATATGTCTAAATTAAATTTCATAAAGAATTGTAAAAGTGCCTCACCCCTAGAGTTTGTGTCCGAGCTACCCCACAACTCATGGTGCGCATTCGCATCCATGCCGATGATGGTCTGCCATCCACCTGCTCTGCTACCCACCATCAGCTGCTCCAATTCGTTGGGTGGAGGAGGGTCCGTGCTGTCCCCTGGCAGATAGGCTGACGCGACAGTAATGTCCCTCAGCCCATCCGCTCCTCCACATCGGATTTTGATCGTTGCCAGGTCCCTGGAACAGAAATTCATTAGAGGGAGAAACTCTATCCCTTCCCTGACAAAAATGCAGGCCCTCGGGTTCTCGCTGGATCTGCTGTAGATGAGCTTTCCAGTAGCTCCGCCGAGTCCCTTGATCTCTCCTTTATAGGAGTACGGTTCCTGGATGAGGGCCACATCCGTGTTCCTCAGAGCCATTAGTAGTCCGGCCGTGGCTGCCCTACTGTGTTGGAGGTTGACCTGAAGGAACCTAAGTCCCATTAACCCTTAGTTGCTTCCCCAGTGGGCGGAAGCTAACCCTTCTCATGCCCCAGAATGCCTTGAAGGAGGTTCCTTCAAGGGCTCTGTAAGATGTCGGGTCGATCGAGAAGGCGAGCGTCTGTCCTTTCTTCTCTGCCTTCCTGCTTAGAACCGACCAGTGTTGCGTCCCCAGTTCAGGGTTCTGGATCTTAAGTCTGCTGATCACCGTCTCCTGCGGGACGGTGTCAGGGATCCGTACGAGGACCTTGCGTCTCTTTGGGAGTTCCTTGGGCTCGACGGCTGTCAAGTCCGCCCCCTCCCAAATCTGACCGAGGCCGCCGATCGTTTTCCGCAGCCAGTCCCGCGACTGCGGGCCGGCACAGGTTGTCCAGAGGATGCCCCCCGTCAGGCGCGTCCGGTGGAACTGAGGCGGGCTCTCCCCTTCCTGAAGAGAGTCCACTGCAGCTACCACCGCAGCCTGGATCAGGTCCGCCTTCCCCTGGTCTAGCGTGACCTCAGGATGGCGTCTGTCAATCACCGCCATCCCGAGGCCCTCCGCAGCCTCCCTGTAAGAGCCAGTCTGCGCCGGTGTTCCGGCCTTGGTTCCTTTGGGAGGTCTGTCTGTAGTAGGCGTGCTAGAGCCAGAGCGCGGCGTCTTCCGACTCGCACTCTCCTCTTGCGCCTTTACAGGCACCCTGGTCCTTTTGGAACGTCTGTCTGTAGTGGGCGTGCTAGAGTTCGAGCGCGTCCTCTTCTGACCCGCACTCCCCTCCTGCGCCTTTACAGGTTTCTCGACCGTCCAGGTCCCGGCCGCCATTTTTTGCGCCCTCCGGAGCTTCTTTCTTTGCGCCCCGGAAAGACGCTTGGACTGCCGGGGCAGTCCCTCTACTCTAACAGTAGAGTCCTCACTGGTGGAGGGGCCCCCGGAGTCCGCGGAGCTCGCCGCCCTCCGGTGGGACCCAGCCTCCAGCTTGGGTGTCGGGGACAGGTCTCTGGCCGAAGCTACCCCCTGATCCCCCGTATCTACGCCGGTCGTGGGACCTCCAGAGTCCGCTGCCGCCCTCTGGCACGTCTCCGTTTCCGGGATAGACTCAAGGCACAAGTCTGTAGCCGGAGCCACTCCTCGAGCCTCATTGGTTTTGGTTTTATATGTGTTTATTATCTTCATGTTGTTCCCACGAGAATGGGGGAAATACTGTCCACACCATCAGAACCCCCTGTGTGGTGCAAGGCGGGTTACTCTGGAGGGTTGCCTGGTACTCCAGAGGTTCCGTTCACGACACCATCGCCCTGGTGCCATCCATCCATAGGCACGGGTCACGTGACACCGTAGATTGGGGGAGTTTAGTTCGACCTCCTTGTCTAGATCCGTCATGTTTAGTTATTAGCAGGGTCACCTCGTGCAGGATGCGGATTTTTACCGCGCATGACGGTCTTGGGGAAAGCTTCATCGGGAGTTTATGTTGTTATTTCCACTTCCTCAGCTTGCCCCCTGGAGTCCTTTGGCCCGCGACTCCTTAACCCCGTGAGGACCTTTGGCCCAGAGATCTTCCCGTCCATCAATTAGCTAGCAGATGCTATTTGGATCCCGTGGCCTCCACGGCACTGTCCAGGATTGGTTCCTAATTTTATATCGACTACGTTGTCCCGGAATTTAATGGGATTATCAGGAGTAATGAGAATCGTTTTGTTGAGTATTATGCCAATGAATTAAATACACGTCACACCATTCATGTTGACTATTCGGAGATACGTCACGGGTTAAATGTGAACCTCCGCATAAAATTTATTAAATAATAGGTAGTCCTTGTTTATTTGATCTGTGGCATTTTTTTCTAGCTGTTCTGTAATAATTTTTGTAAACGTTATTGGCAGCCAATTATGGATATAATACTGTTCGATACTTACCTTTAACTCAGATTATTATAACTATTGATATTCAAAATTTACGAAGTTAATAATTCTCAATACACCGTTAACCTTTCAGATATAATACATTTGTTTTAACTTGACCAGGTTTAAAGATCGATACCTTATCAAAATATTATCATACAATGTCTATATTTTAATTTTACCCAGTAGTTTATATTTATACACTTACATGTTTATTTTTGCACGTATTACATTTATATAGGTATATTATCCATTTTATTATTTTCTAATAAAGAAAAGCTCAATGTTTTACTACAGGTTCTACAGGTTCTATAAATTTTGGGCTCCTCATTTAAAGCTTAGGCAAGTATACTGGAGGTACCTATGACGTGATCGTCTTGCTTTTCATCTTCCCATTGATGTTATTGTAACAATTGCTTTTAGGCCAAGCATTACCTAGCACATTTATATTATTTCTTTTCCTAATTCAGCCGTGTCGTCAATAAACACTGACCATCCAGAGTTTGCAGTCGACTGCGGGCATCTAAGACTGCTGGCGCCCTTATAAATTGTTTATTAAATTAATGCTCCTCCCAGAAATATACAACTGGAGTTGAAAGAAAAATGTTCAACCCAAACCACCCTGAGATTGCCGGAGCATAAGCGTTGCCTGCTCTGTATTCAGGATTCACATTAACTTCACTTTTAGATTGTTCTGTTTTTTTTTATTAGGCTATTGCAGCAGAACGGAAGATTGGTAGCATTCTAATTGATTGCTTGAACAAGTACACAGTAATTGGCAACAAAAGAATAAAAATTGAAAGATTTAATGAAAATAACGAATATGGGGAGCATGGTAGTGGAGTTGGAAATATGGTGATAGAAGATCACCTTTTTAAATAAAATAAGGGTAGTATGTAGATAGACTGCGACGTAAATAACGAATATGGGGAGGATGATAGTATAGTTGGAAATATAGTGATAGAGGATCACGTTTTTAAAAATAAAGAGAAAGCCATATTCGAAATAAGATAAAGCAGATATGAACATGAAATATGTGAAGAAAATGGGGATAGTATGCAGATAAACTGCGAAGAAAAATATATGATGCAAATAAAGGGAGCGCTATAAAGATATGGAGGTTTAATAATAGATGATACGAGAGTTGCGAAAATTATGTCCATCAGTTTGAAGTGAGAGGTTTAGAGATTTTTAAGGCGAAATCATATCCAATTCCATACAAGTAGCAGAAGAAATATTGAAAATGAAGCAAAGGGGAATAATAGAAAACAGTAACACCCCCTATATAAATCCAGTAGTTGTCGTTAAGAAGTCGAGTGACGAGCTGCGACTATGTTTGTACGCCAGGAACATAAATAATTGTTCAGTTCCACAATATGAAGCCCCAGCTAACATTGACTCCATCTTTGGAAGGTTGACATGTTCAGAAGTATTTACGAAGATTGATTTAAAGCATAGTTTTTGGCTAATTCCTTTACACGAAGATAGCCGAGACTATACAGGTTTTACGATAGACGGATAGGTCTATAGATTTGCAGTAGTGCCTTACGGGATTCAATCCGCATGTGCAGCACTAACTAGAGCACTACATACCATTTTAGATAAATATGAACAATTCGTGGTACACTATGTGGACGATAAACTGATAAGCAGTAAAGAAAAGGACCACCAAGAGCACGTGGAAACAGTTTTAAGAGAGCTAGACGAAGCTGGTTTAAAGATCAATTTAGAAAAATGCCAATTTTATCAAAGAGATGTAGTATTCTTGGGGTACTTCATTGACCAAGAGGGTATAAGGATGGACGAACAACGTGTAGAGGCCATCAGGGAGTTTAAACGCCCTACCAACTTAAAAACACTCAGAGGATTCATTGGCATGATAATCTACTTTAAGAAATTGGTCCCAAACTTGAGTAAAAAGCCATATCCACTAATAAACATGCTCAAGAAAAATCAAAAGTGGAATTGGGACAGAGAGAAAGAGGTAGCAATCAGCAAGATAAAGAAGGAGTTTTGTAATGGGTTAAAAATTTACCATCCTAGGTATGAATCGGAATTCACGTTGAGAATAGATGCGTCAGTCAACAAATTGGCAGGAGTGTTAGTACAAATGCAAGAGGGAATGGAAGTGCCAATATGTTTTGTGTCGAGAGTAACAAAAGAGCACGAGAAAAAGTATAGTGTGACTGAGTTGGAATTGGTGAGTGTAGTATTTTGTGTTGAGAAGCTGCGATTTTATTTATTGGGGAACAAGTTTGTGATCTAAACCGACCACCAAGCTTTGATCAGTATCCTCAGAAATAAGTTCGTAGGCAATCGAATACATAGATGGGTGTTAATTATGCAAGAGTATACGTATCACATAAGGCATGTGAAAGGAAGTTTGAATGGAGTGGCAGATGCTTGGACGAAAGATGGTGGAAAGAATGTAAATGAGTCTAGACAGATCATATCAAGTATGAATGTATTAAAAGAAAATCAGGGTTTATTTTCGAAAGAGAGGATTGAAAGAGACCAAAGAATGCTACGTAAGAAAGAGAAACGTGGAACAGAAGAGAAAGAGAATATGCTTGTGAAAACAGTGAATGGGTATGAACTATATGCGATAACGAACGAATTGGCAAAAGAGATAAGCAAAAGTATACATGAAGAGAATGGTCATATAGGGGCACAAAAGCTAGCAATCAGCAAGATAAAGGAGGAGTTTTGTAATGGGTTGAAAGTTTACCATCCTAGGTATGAATCGGAATTCAAGTTGAGAACGGATACGTCAATCAACAAATGTGCAGGAGTGTTAGTACAAATGTAAGAGACAGTGGAAGTGCCAATATGTTTTGTGTCGAAAGTAACGAAAGAACGGGAGAAGAAGTATAGTGTGACTGAGTTAGAATTGGTGAGTCTAGTATTTTGTGTGGAGAAGCTCCGATTTTTTTTATTGGGGAACAAGTTTGTGATCGAAACCGACCACCAAGCCTTGATCAGTATCCTCAGAAATAAGTTCGTAAGCAATCGAATACATAGATGGGTATTGATTATGCAAGAGTACACGTATGACATAAGGCATGTGAAAGGAAGTTTGAATATAGTGGCAGATGCTTTGACGAGAGATGATGGAAATAATGTAAATGAGTCTAGACGGATCAGATCAGGTATGAATGTATTGAAAGAAAATCGGGGTTCATTTTCGAAAGACAGGATTGAAAGAGACCAATGAATGCTAAGTAAGAAAGAAAACAGTGAATGGGTATGAACTATATGTCATAACGGACGAATTGGCGAAAGAGATAAGCAAAAGTATACACGAACAGAATGGTCATATAGGGGCACGAAAAGTATGGATGGTATTCCGAGAAAATTACATTGCGAAACGAGTCTTAACGTTAATAAAGGAAACATTGAGAGTTTGTAAAACATGCCAAATATACAAACACAAAAATCGACACAATGTGGGAGTACCCAAAACTATAACAGCCAATGGGTGTTTAGAAATAGTCGCCATCGATTTCATCAGTGAATTAATACCCAGTAGGCAATTAAGCAAGCATATAATGGTCATGGTCAATATATTTTCAAAATATGTAGTATTGAACCCCACTAGACGTACAAACAAACAGGTCACAATGAAACTGCTAAGGTCATATATACGACAAGTAGGTAAACCGAAAACGATTTTGCTCTATAACGCCACCTACTTCCAGAATGAAGCAATACAGCAATTCTGCGAAAATAAAGGTATCCAGATACAATACACGAGCATAAGACACCCTAGTAGCAATCCAGCTGAGCGATATATACAGGAGGTAATCAAGTATTTGAGAATGTTGATAAATGATGACCAGAGAGAATGGGAGAGTCAGATAGTGAATGCAGAAAGAATTCTGAATGAATGTCATAACTTGAATACGGAAGAGACACCTATGTATGTGATGACTGGAAGAAGGCCTAAAAGAAAATGGGTGATAGATGAGACATTGACGTATGATAGAGTGGTTGAGAATGTGCGTAAAAGGATAAGACGAAAGGCACAAAAATACTTGAGTCGCCAGATAAAGGGAATAAGAAAGCGGGTGAAATTTAAAAAGGGTGATGGTGTGATTGTAAGAGCACATAAAGTTGGAAAACAAGAATTGGTGAAATGTGCAAAGCTCTTACCTATATTTGAAGGACTCTACGAGATAACCAACGGAAACCAAGTAAATAGTTGTCAACTAGAAAACACACAAACAGGCCAAATCAGAGGCATATTTAATGACGCACACGTCTACAAATTTGAGGAAATGGAACAAATACGAAGAGTGTATGAAATATAATAAACAATCGACCCAAGTATGTCGTTAAACTGGATTTCAGAAACATTTTTGGTAACAGTAACAGCAAAATTCCAAACAATCGACCTAAGTATGTCGTTAAACAACATTTTAGAAAAATTTTGGAAAAAAATAGAAGCAAAATTCAGAACAATCGACGTAAGTATGTCGTTAAACTGCATTGTAGAAAATCTTTGGAAACAATACCAGCAAAATTCAAAACAATTGTATGTTGTTAAACTGCATTTTAGAAAATTTTTGGAACAAATAACAGCAAAATTCAAAACAATCGACCTGAGTATGTCGTTAAACTACATTTTAGAAAATTGTTGAAAACAATACCCGCAAAAAAAACAATCGACCTAAGTATGTCGTTAAACTACATTTTAGAAGATTTTTGGAAACCATACTAGCAAAATTCAAAACAATCGATCTAAGTATGTCGTAAAACTGCAGTTTAAAATAATTTTGGAACAAATAGCAGAAAAATTCAAAACAATCGACCTAAATATGTCGTTAAACTAGATTCTAGAAAATTGTTGGAAACAATACCAGCAAAATTCAAAACAATCGACCTAAGTATGTCGTTAAACTGCATTTTAGAAATCTTTTGGAAATGATAGAAGCAAAATTCAAAACAATTGACCAAAGTATGTCGTTAAACTGCAATTTTGAAAAATTGTTGGAAACAATACCAGCAAAATTCAACACAATCGACCTAAGTATGTCGTTAAACTGCATTTTAGAAATCTTTTGGAAACGATATAAGCAAAATTCAAAACAACTGACCAAAGTATCTCGTTAAAATGCAATTTTGAAAAATTTTGGGAAACGATAGCAACAAAATTCAAAACAATCGACCTAAGTATGTCGTTTAACTGCATTGTAGAAAATTTTTGGAACTTAACAACGTACGAAATTTAAAATTAGAACGAAGGTTAAGAGCAACAGGAAAATGTGGGCTAATAGAAAACCAAGGCAAGTGAATTAATAATCAGCTAAAGCGTGGATGAATTTGACGGAAAATAGGCAATATATTTGCAAGTCAAACAAGAAGAATACAAGATAAAACCAACTAAGTAGTGGAGGCAAGTTCCAGAGGAATGTATAAAGTAAAAACCAAGAAAGTCAGTAAAGATTAGGGTAGATGCAGCTTTAGAAACTTCGATAAGGGGTAGGAAAATGAATCGACATAGGACACAGGAATATATCATGGAAGCTGAAGCAAGCTGGAAAATATTATCAATAATGTAAATTGAGAGGCAGAAGATAATCGCGTAAATGGCAAGAAAGTTAAGGAAGTATTAATAGATGGGAGATTTTATAAAGAAGTATAGTTATGATGAAATATGAAGTATAATGATGATAATAATGCGCAGAATTGGTAAATAATATGACGGAGATGTCATATATATATATATATATATATATATATATATATATATATATATATATATATATATATATATATATATATATATATATAAGCACGAATTCCAAGGACACAAATGAGATGCAAGATAAATAATGCCAATAAGGTCAGTAAAAAGTAATGTCGAGACGAACCAGTAAAAAGAGTGTATAACGTAGCAAATATTGTTAAATTTGTAAATAACGACTTGAAGATTTAAAAAATGTATAGAGAAGGAACAGAAAACCAATATTGATAACTAAAACGCCTATAGTCTGATATGTAAAAAAAAAGTTGGTAAAACAAGGCCATATAATAAAATATCCAGTCTCCAACTAGCAGAACTCAAAACAATGGGGTAATTGAAACTATTAATTCAAGAAACGGGTTAGATGCATAAACAAAGCTCGAATAACAGGGGAAAATTAAGCTTAAATATTAAGTCATGCAAACATGCAAAGTAATGACTGCATATCAGTCAGATGTACATGGATCACTTTTTAATACATGCAGGTCAGTTAATATTTATATAGTAAGACTGACAGTGATCAACATGTCTCTATATACATGCAACATCGACGCTTGTCACGACTCAACGTTTACAATATCACTACGTTGGTGATTATTGTGACTGATGTGACATTTTCTAGTGAATTTTTTTTATAGTTGAAGGAAACACCGTTCACTAAGGCACAAGCCAACACTAAGACAGGCCATGGGTCATTTCACTGCAAACACAATGCGTTAAACACACCACTAGCACTGTAAAATGTCCATAATCACTGGGAGGTAAGCACTATATATATATATATATATATATATATATATATATATATATATATATATATATATATATATATATATATATATATATATATATATATATATATATATATATATATATATATATATCTGTGTGTGTGTGTAGCACTGGGAATACAGAAATCAAGGGTGCAGCAGAGATGGCATCAGCAAAATAAATCCTCCGCAGCATACTCAGCAACGGCAGAATGACATCACGTTTCAATGGGAAGAACTTAATTCGTATCAGGAACATTCCAGTCGATAGATAAGTCAAAGGACTGAAGAACTTTCAACAGCAGTCGAACAAATATGGGTTGAACATGGAAATTCCATTCCAGACGTCATTCACAGGGTATTTTGAAGTTGATATCGTTTTGATTTTTTCTTTATCTGAAACTCTAGGTAAAGCATTAACTGAGAAAATATAAATTTGTATATTGGTATATGCATAAGTATATAACTTTAGATTAAAAATTTTGCAAAGAATTCAATTTTTTTAACATTTTTAGATGACGATTAAAAGCGTTTAATAAAAAAAATTGAAAGCTTGGGAAGGAACCTTCTCTAAAGCTTTTGTAATTTTTATATTGGGGAAGTTTATATGGTTTATAAGGGTTAACAGAAAATACACACACGTATATGGATTTACACAATTATACACTTAAAGCCCACAAAAAGATGTAAATATACTCATACGGACCACACAGACACAATGATCTAAGAAAAACACTGTATGGTATATATTAAGACCTCGTAAAAATTAAGAAAGACGAATCTAACTAATCCCAAGTATGTATATGAAAATAGAAGCAAATGTTGATGTACAGAAATGAGTGTAATTTAGTTTTTTAAGGAAAGAAGTATATATATATATATATATATATATATATATATATATATATATATATATATATATATATATATATATATATAAGGTGCCCATTTAAGAGGACTAGGTAAGAACGAAAGTGCGAAAATACAATTAGAAAACAAGTGTAAATATGAACTGTGCAACGTTTTCAAAAAGCCAGAAAAATATTTGTTTGAGTTTGACGTTTAATAGATTCAGAAATAGTTTTTAGGAATTATTAAACAGATGTTAATTATGAGCTGTCAAGCTGACAGTGAATTGGGTTAAGGAAAACTGTCAGAAACTTATATCTTGACAACAATGCCTGCCAGGTATCCCTAGAGATAATGAAAAGACATTGTTGAGTCAAGAAGAAAAATGTAAGATATTTAAAGGAGGCTAAAGAAGAAACTGTAGAACGGTTTTTTTGTTTAAGAAAAATAATAAAAACTTTTGGAGATTTGGAAAATAAAGCAGCTAAAAAGAATCTTCAGAGTAAATTAATTGAAAAAGTCGAATTATTAAGTGTAAAAGTAGCAAGAATAGCAGTTGAAGAGCCCAGGAGTTCCAGAGGGAATAAATAGTGAGTTTTATTAAAAGTTATAAACATAATTACTTACGCCATCGACTGAAAATAATCCATTTGCTAGTAGACACTGAACCACGATAAATCCAAGTTAATATTTGCATACATATCATATCATATCATATATTTAGCGTTCAAAATAATACATAGTAAAGTTTTAACTTAAGAGCTAACTAACGCTAAGGAATACAACTCACAGAAGTATAATACATACTTGTATGTGAGCTACTCAATTACAATTAAGAGTACTCTAAACACTAATATAAATATAAACTACTGTATCTACCAGAAAAACACATACAATGAATACGGCAGTCCGCAGGGACCACCTGTATAACTGTATAATATTTCAATAAAACAAGGAAAGACCAAAACGAAACACGAAGACCACATCACACGCATGCAAAATACGTAATTTAAAACCAACCACAGTATCTCATGATCAGGTAATCAAAATTTGTCCAAATTAAATTACAGACAATTGCAATTATTTAAAATATATAAAAATTAGTTTTGACACAACCTAAAATGTGCACATATGTACACGGTCACACACATACATACCGCACACACATATACTCAAATCTTACTCATTACTCATTATTATGGTCATGTAATTACAATTTCTTAACAATAAATTACAGATAATTAAGTGCATCGAAATATACAAAACTTTTGATACAATTTAAAATGTACACATATATACACCCTCACACACATACATACCGTATAGACATACACAAACACTCAAATCTTACTTCTACTTATTATTGTGCTCAGGTAATTCAAATTTGTTAAAATTAAACTACAGACAATTAAATGCACAAAAATATACAAGAATTAGTTTCGACACGATTCAAAATGCACACACATACACACGCTCACACAAACACATACCGCACACACATAAACAAAGACTCAAAATCCACTTATTACCAACATTTAAAAGTTTTTCAGGCTTTTTCTGCTCAAAGTTTTATAATAGCTTGCGCGAGACACACTTAGTAACAGATAAGTAGCTCAGCTTATCAGTGCCCCCTAAAGGTTTCTCCCATTAATAAGCGCGTGCAGATCTTGTCGGTCTATACTCCTTATGTACTTTTTAGTTCCTTCTTATATCTAACTGCCGACCTTATTGTCCTTATCTCCGGAGGGACAGTGTTATATAATCTTGGGGCCAAATACTCATAGCTTCGTTGCCCCACGGTTTGCGATGCAAATGGGGTCGTGAAAGTTGTGCTCTTCTGCCGTGTACTGTAGTTATGTGCGGCTCTCTTCAACAGATCCCTGGACTTATGTTGGTGTGCATTAACCGATAGGTAATACAGTTGCCTAATATCCAACATTTCCGATTCGGCATAGAGCCGAACACTGGGGTAAGTGTTTTCTCTTAGTAGCATAATTTTAAGAAACCTTTTTTGCATAATCTCGATTTTTTTTAGATGAGTTTTCAATATGCCACCCCAGGCGAGGATACTGTAAGAAAGATGACTCTCTACAATTGAGTAATAATTTATCTTTATATCTCGGATTGTAAGATGTGAACGTAAGTATCTAAATTTATACAATATTTTCCTCAGTTTGTCCACTACAAAATTTGCATGTTTGTCCCACCTCAAACCACAATCCATGATCACTCCCAAGTACTTTATGTGATCTACCGCATGAAATGCATCCTCGTCCTTTCCACCCCTTACTTTTAGTTCCGTATATAATGGGAGAAAATCCCTTCTATTTGCAAACGGTAAAAACTTGTTCTTAGCCATATTAATTGTTAATAAGTTGGAGTCAAAACATTCCCTAATATTTTGCAGATCGTGTTCTACCCTTTCCCTTACTCCTTCCCAAGTGTCGCCCCTGTAAAAAATAACGGTATCGTCAGCAAACCCAACTATTTCTCCCTCACTTTGAACATCAAACAAATCATCTATGTACAGATTGAATAATGTTGGCCCAAGCACTGTACCCTGAGGTATACCACACTCAACTCTCCGAGCTCGACTAATGACACCACTAACTTTGACCTGCTGTTTTCTATTGCTTAGGTAGCTCCGGAAAATTTCGAACGCCTTACCTCTCATTCCAGCATTCTCCAGTTTTTCCAGCAATTTGCAATGGTCAATGGTGTCAAATGCCTTTGTCAGGTCAATATAGACAGCCATACATGGTTTACCTAGATCTAGAGCACCGTGGATCAAATTTGTTAAGGTCAAAACAGCATCCTGTGTTGAGGTTCCCTCCGTGAAGCCAAATTGCCTTTCCGAAAAGTAGTTGGCTTTTTTCCAAAATTTAGTTATTCGTTCCCTGAGAGCTTTTTCAAAAATTTTTGTAAAATACGTTATGAGGCTTATAGGCCTGTAGTTGTTTATCTCAGTCATCTCCCCACTCTTAAAAACCGGCACCGTCAATGCTGACTTGAATGCGGTAGGGCAGATGCCACTAATAAAGATCTTATTAATAATACAGGCCAAAGGTTCTATTACAAAGTTTTTTATAGCCTTTATTGCTACGACACCAATGTTATCATTACCAACCGATCTTTTATTTTTTAGGCCATCAATGATTTTCGATATTTCCTTTGGGTGTGTCGGTTGTATAAAAATAGTTTTGCGAACATGTCTACTGTCTCTTTTGTTATTTGGTCCACTCTTGATCTTTGATCCAAGCTTCTTTCCCACTTCCGTAAACGTGTCATTAAATAGTTCCGCAATCCTTTGATGATCCTCTACCAGCACACCATTCTCGTCTTTTATAATCTCTATGCTATGGTGGTCTTTAGCAGGAGAGTGGTTTGTGAGCTCGTTTATCACATTCCATAGAGCTTTAGCCTCATGCTTGTTTTCTCTCACTTTACGTACATAATATTCTCTTTTTGTCTTCTTTATTAAAGCACTTACTATATTTCTATACTGCCTATAATATATTTGCAATTGATCATTACCCTGATCTCTTCGTAACATTCGAAATAGTTCGCCTTTTCTTTTTATAGATTTCAATAGACCGGCAGTTACCCAATTCTTCCTCGGTATGTCTTTTCTTTTCACCGTTCTTATATTGGTGCAATTCCTTAATTCCGCAGCTATTTTACTCAAAAATTTATCTGTAGCCGATTCTACATCCTCCTCATATAACACGTCGTCCCAACAGACAGACTGCATGTTGTTTGCCAGTTTAGCATAATCAATCTGGACCAGAGTATTTTGGCGGGTACGATACATTCCCCGACTGCTCAAGACGATTTGGAGCACCAAAGTATAATGGTCCGTTATGTCCGACGCAATAACAAGTGGGATGGCAGACTGCAAAAAGTCTCCCGAGTCTTTCATATAAATATGATCTATACAAGAATAGGAGTTGTTTTGAATTCTAGTGTAGGTGTTAATCAATGACACGTAGTTATATTCGCTAAGTATTGCCTTATATTCATTTGTATGCTCTGAATTCTGCAATATATCCAAATTTAAGTCCCCAACCAATAAACTAATATCTTTTTTGTTATTCTTTTCAGAATCAAGGAAAGCTTCCAGACACTGGACAAACATCGACGTATCCATGGACGGAGAGCGATATATGGCCACCAAACCGATGCTCCTATCCTCATACCTACATGACAGGTCAATAACTCTGACATCATGAATCTGTTTTACTGCATACGTAAACTCAATCTCTGATTTTAAATAAACAACCACGCCATCATTTTGGTTATAATCTCCATCATTATACACCATATTGTAGCCATCAACTCTGTACAGATCTTTGTCGAATATTTTCCATGTTTCAGTTAACACGATGCAGTTAAATGACGAATCCAGTTGCTCAAGGAATATCTTAAATTCATCCAAATTTTCTATACTATATATATACTTCTAATGTTGTTATGTATTATTTTAAAATTAGGAAATTCTTTATTAACTCTCAGGATGTCCCTACAGTCCTTACATGTATCAATCTTAAAAGTTTCTGTCTACTCTGCACTTTTAACAAAAACACTGGTAATTCAGTGAACTCATTAAAGTAAATAAGGCGTCTTAAAACAGCTAAAGAAACCACCATATGTAGATCGAGGTTCAAACAAACTAGGAGAGTTAGTGGGGTATGTAACCCACATAACACCAAGCAGAGGATTGCATAAGATTAAGCACCGTGTACTTATAAACCTAAAAGTAACTTAGTTGATAAAATCATAATATCATTTGTAAAAGTACTGCAGGCCTATCCTTTATAATAAAAAAATTGTATTGATCAATAAGTTCAAATTTGGAAAAAAGCTTTCAATAAAATATTGCCAAAATTGTGGGGGTTATTAGAATTTCATATAAACAAGAGTCTTTAAAGTAATTAGGCATACTTTAAGAATATTTTTGTCACATTTGTTCAGTTTTGAATAAAGTTATATTGTTGTTTTATCAGAAAAAGGAAATTCAGGGTTTTATTTTGATTATTTTAAATACATAAAAGGGCAGAATCTAAAAATTTCAAAAAATTTCATATTAGTTTACAAAGTTATATATATATATATATATATATATATATATATATATATATATATATATATATATATATATATATATATATATATATATATATAGGGAATAATATTTTATTTGGGACCTGAACCTACTAGAATTCCCTAAGATAGTGTTATTTTGCTCTTTTAGTTGTTTGATAGCTAGCCCAGGCAACAAGGAAGAAAAGTAACAGGTAAATATACTAATATATGAATAGATGGTAAGTTTTCCTTGGTGTATTAACGACCATAAAAATACTAGAATCACGAATTTCCATTAATTTATTTACAACAAACATTACGCAATAATTATACATTCACAAAAACAAATTAACATAAAAACAATTTTCTTAACAATTGACAGATAATCGTGGGTCAATATAAATCTCAATTAACATAAAACCATTTATTACTTATTTTAACAATTAGCACCCATAAACGTGGAACTAAATACTAACACAAAAGTTCTATAACAAATTTGAAAACCATAAATAATTTCTAAGTAAAAATAAATAAACTAATTAGTTACTGTAAATAAATAAATACAGTAAAACTATTGATAAAAACATTCTATTTCAATATATATATATATATATATATATATATATATATATATATATATATATATATATATATATATATATATATATTCCATATGTACATTCTGTATCTGACAAAGCTGAGGATTTTAGCGAAACTACAGCCAAATAATAAATAATAGTGTAAATGAATTTGTTTGTTTATCTAAGTTGAAGATATGAGTATTTTTTGCTTATATTTTTCTTTACTTCCACTGGTTTGACTTTCCGTGCAAAGTTAAAAAAAAATACTTTTTCATTTTTTTTTAATTCTTCTGTAATTTTAATTACAGATTAGATATATAAATTGAATTGTATGTATTTTTTCAGTAAGTTTTGTGTAAAAAATATTTAATCAGTTTTCGCAGAAATTTTTAATGTTGCTAATTAATAATTAATGTTTAATAAGTTATTGTAAAAAAATCGTTTTCGAGTTTTCGTATCACATTACTTAAATGAAGTTTTGCGAAAAAAGGGCGTTTTTTCGTGAAAGAAATTAGTTACAAATTTCATACACATTTTTTTGTGTATTTTTGTCAAAAAGCTTTTTTGAATAATAATATCTTCGAGGTATGTAAATAGCTTGAAAATGTTTGTTGGCAGGAAAATGGGATTACTTTTTTCGCGAACATTTTAAGTTTATTTTCGGAAACTTTCTGTACTTTTTCAAACTATAGACTTCTTTTAAAATATGGTACAATGTTTTTACTATAGAGGTTAAACTGTTAACCAAATTTTCTGCCTTTTATTAAAAATAGACATATTTAACATATTTCTACGAAAATTGAGTACCATAACGCACTTGCTGCGTCCAGGCTATTTTAATTTCACCTACAATGCTACTATTCATTCTGAACCTCTAAAAAAAATTAATTCCTTAAGTTAACTATGCAGTTTTTTAAGAATTCTGGAAACTCGGGAGACTAAAATTAGTTTCAAACCAAAGTTGTTCCATTGTTAAGAAATACAAGTCGTATAACTTGTGTGGACTCTTATTCGGTGACTTTTGAACCATAAATTGCTCTCGGTTTGTTAAACGAATCGTATCCTCCAATATTTGTATCTATTGTTTTAAAATTACGATGAGGTTGTCTTCTTCCTCGATATTGTCTGAAAAAAGGTAGCGTGCTCTTTTTGCTGTTCCATGAATAGGATAGCACTGTCTCAAAATATTTCGCTTTTCTTGATTAGAAAAATCCATATTCTCCGAATATATTTGCAGTTTACTAAGAGTTGTGACAATTAAGATAATAGAAATGTCATGAAATTGATTCACTACTTTGACAGTTACACCTAATGCGTTTCTCCTTTACTTTTTTCATATTTCTGACAATATCTTCGCCATCTTCAATTTTAAACCCATTAAGTAGTATATTAGTGAAATTGGCATGACAACGTCAATTTAAGAGGACAAAAATCAAACATGACATTTAAATGGAAAAATTTCAAAATGTCATAAGAACCGAAACGATGTTCCAGTAGTATTTGAAATTAAAAAATCTGCCAAGAATGTGAGAAACTGCCTCTTTATATGATGATCGATATAAAAGTTATAACAGAAATAAAAAAACCGAAAACTCAGGTTTTTTCAGGATATTTCACGAACGAAATTTCCTTAGTCAGTTCTTTTGGCGTCAAATTATTGTGCAGCAAAATACGCAATTCTTCTCTAATTTAACAGACTTTGCGTCTCTTATAGTTTTCGAAATGTCAATGGTAAGCATCGAATTTGATTCGCCGTGTCTGTTGCCGAAAAGGCGGCTTTTAATGTAATTGAATTTATGAGCACCGAGAACGGCGTTATTCAAAAAGATTGCAAATAAGTCTTAATATCAAGATTTATAAGCTGTAATTAGGTTGTCTCAAATTAAATGTCAAGAGGTGGTAATTTTATTGTCTCTTAGATAGATTACATATATTTAAGCAGAAGATCTTTAAAATTAGAAAGAGCAGACATTTTAATTTTAAAATACTTGAAATTTTCCAGCTTTTATTTGGTAAACTTCGTTGACATTCCGTATGAAAGAACAATGAAATAGATAAATAGAGCAAGTTGTAACAACCTATTATCTGCTTTTTGTACGTGACTATGGTAAATCACCCACGCCAGGGAGCAATTTCACCTCACTCTCCTGGAAATTTTATCGAACCCCTGCCTTTCTGTAAGGAAGGTAGAAATCTTTAACGTACCCATAATCGCATGGTACACGGGAAAGATTGCTTTACTTCCCCTCCGAAGTGCGGAATGTGCAGACATTTAATTTGTTTAAACACAATGCTACAACCTCGGTTGATATTGAATTTACAGTATCTTTGTACTGAAAAAGTGAAATTTATAACTAGCAGTTGAACCCAGGATCATTGGGTTCAGAAGCTCACGTTTTTACCCCTGAATCACCTAGGCTATTTCTCCAATAAAAACTGTATGAAATAACGATATACTAAGCCCATAATTAAGTAGCGGATCTTTAAATTAAACGCTAACTTATAAATTATTTAAAGGTAACTAGTTACAAAATAAATGTAGGGATGAAAAAAAATTAACTCAAAATCCGCTACGATAACGCACTTGCTGTGTCAGGAGTTTTTTCTTAGTTTAATTAGTGGTGATTTGTGTTATTTTTTACATTTGTTTACATTTATTATTTTAATAATAATAATACCACTTTATTCATAAAATCCCAAACGGGCAATGAACACGTCAAAACATAATATGTAGCAACTCGTCACACAGAGCATAATATATAAAGATTGTAAATCTATAATTAGGGACTCAATAAAAAAGTCCCCAATCCTACAGTTAAGGAGTCATTATCTAAAATACAAAAAAAAACATATAAAAACCAACTCATAAAAGGGCATAAAATGCAGAACACTGCGCAAACAAAACAACAATCAATGGACAAACACACCATCATATGTTTATATTAAAAAGTCTATACAATGTATTAAAATGCGACAATTTCATTACTTTGTGCATTTTTAAAATTTGTGTCCTCTAATTGAGACATGCTTTGTTGGACAATAATAGTGAACAAATAAATAAAAGAATGATATATAAAACTCCAAATCCATACTGTATAATTTATAAAAGTCTGTGGCTAGTCTACGGTAATTCCGTTGCCATCCTCGCATTTGACACACAAATAAAAGAACAAACATTTTGAAAATAGGTATTATTTTGTGATCATATAAATTTTAATAAATTGAAGTATTTTAAGCTGACGCTTTTAAAGTCTCCCCAACATATTTTAAATCACGCAACATTAAGGATTCTATTTAAACCCTTACTGAAACAAAGTACCTACTTAATAAATCAGACAAAAGAAAAGCGTATGGTGCAACAATATATTTCTCTGTAATGCAGACTTATTTAGTATTCAGCTCGGAGAATATTGAATCCAATATTCTTAATAATGACTATAAATCTCTCCAGAACAAGAGCCAGTGTTTCATTATGTGTCACGAAATCTTTGGTATAATATTGTTCGAAGTTTAAGAAATTATGCCATCTGGTTGCCTAAGATTCCAAAAATATGAAAATAATAAAGTATTTAATAATACCCCGCATTCTTATAGGCTCAAAATTTATGTAGGTACATAGTTTGTGTTTACACAAAATATCATGTAAAACATCGCAAGCAATCACTAAATAGAGTGTACGTGAGAAGTACGTATTTTAGCTTAGTCTCATTTAATTTATCATGTACAGCCAATTCCTATGTTCAGATGCAGCAAGTGTGTCCTAGTACCAAATTTACATAAAAATCTAACCTTCCATGCAGCTATTGAAATTTCATGCCATTCGTACTGTTGGTACTTATAATACCAACTTTCATCGGACATTTTTAGTATAATATGCCTAGTCGATGTCAATATTTTGAACAAAAATATTTTCAAGGGAGCAGCACATACGTTTATACCTGAAGCCGAAATAAAACTCGGTTATTTTAAAGGAAACAGTCTGTACATTATTATATATTATATTATGAGAAAACCATTATCAGGGAAAAGCTTAAAATTTCATACTGTACTAATGCAATTGGACATTCGGTTGAAATATTTTCAGATTAGTGGTATTTCTGGTTATACCGGAAGTAGTTGTCAACCTCCTTATTTCAAATTCGACACCCACTATATTATGAGATTTTGAGATTCAGTGTCAAAGTCTGAATACTTTTTGTGTATAATGTCAAATACCTAAGTCTTCTTCTTGAGATATTCGAACTTTTATATCAAAATTGACGTTTTCAGATCGGAACATCTGAATATTTTTCTCTCATAGACACTACATAATTATTTACTTTGGATTGCTTTTCTTGTAGATGAGCACGTAGTCTAACAGTCTTTAAATGAAATTATTGTATTTATTGATACAAAGTGTTTGAAGAAGAACTACCACAGTTAAGAGGAAATAACTGCTGAAACTTGAGTGTCTTTAATGGAGAGCCCCTATTTTGATCATTTAAGCTTATTACGCATAAAAAAGTCTAGACGCAGCAAGTGCGTTATGGTAGTGAATTTCCATAGAAATTATCTGGCACGAAATATTCTTTATAAGTTTTTTTTTATTTTAATACAGAAATATAAATTTTGGTATATAGTTTTCCTTTAATATCGTAAACTTACGTACCAAATTTGGTTACCATAGCTTTTCTACTTTTTGAGATAAATTTTTGTCCCGAAGGATAACCCAAAATTTTCCTGGCAAACCTAGTTTTATTTTCCTGGCTAACGAACTTATCCAATCCACTTACAAAGGTACATGCCAAATTTTAGCAAAATCGGACCATTATTTTTTGAGTTATCGGTGTGATATATATATATATATATATATATATATATATATATATATATATATATATATATATAATGGTATAACAAATCTTATTTAACATAGCTGTGTTATCATTGTTAAGTATACTGTATTCATATCTTCGAACATTATCTCTGTATTTGTTTATTATGGAACAATAAAATTATTTATATTATTATTATTATTTATCTTATTCGTTATCTTTTGATTATTGTTATCAATAGAGTTTATGTGTTCCACCATTCAAAAATCTCACAATGTGAGGTATCAAAATTCTGATGGTACCATGTAGACATTCCAATGATGTATCAAAATCAAAATAAAAACAACCCGGGACGCAGCAAGTGCGTTACGGTACCTTTAGTGAACTAGAGGCACATGATCTTGATGTATCAGGTTAACACATAATCTCTTGGTTACACTACCAGCTGCACTGTAATAAAAAATTTATATTGGTACAATATCATCTTATTGGCTGTCTCTGTGGCAGCACGCTAGTCGCTAGTTTGTTACGCTACGCTCCCTCTCGCACATATGCCACATTCACATTGCGATATTTGATGCAAGCATTGGCCGTCGGTTTACCTCCCTAATTATGGATCCATGATTTGGTGTCATTTATCTGGAGAAAATTACGAAAAATCAGGAATATCTCGAAAACCGGTGGAAATAGGGATATGTTGTTAAACACAGTGTTAGCTTAAAGTAGTAGATCAAAAATACAGGGTGGACCACCAGGAATTGCATTGATTGATTATGAGAAAACCATCATCAGGGAAAATCTCAAAATTTGGTGCTGTACTAATGCAATTCGTGGACACTCGGCTAAAATATTTTCAGACTATATACCGTATATCCGGTTATACCGGAAGTATATGTCAACTTCCTCATTTCAAATTGGCTACCGATATTATGACATTTTGAGATTCCAACTAAATTTCTGAATACTTTTTGTGTATAATGTCATATACCAACTCTTCTTCTTCTGGATATATTCAAACTTTCATGTCAAAATTGACGTTTTCAGACCGGAGCACATTGATATTTTTCTCTTATACACACGACATCATTATTTACTTTGGATTGTTTTCC
The DNA here is from genome assembly GCA_964006375.1 of Tillus elongatus. Lineage (NCBI taxonomy): Eukaryota > Metazoa > Arthropoda > Insecta > Coleoptera > Cleridae > Tillus > Tillus elongatus. The sequence continues at coordinate 128,222,294 of OZ023263.1, read as the reverse complement.
TTGTCGATGAAGACGTAGTGTAACAGTCTTTGAATGAAATTTTTGAATTTATTAATTTTAAGTGTTCGAAAAAGAAGTACCAAAACTAAGTTGAAAAAACTGCTGATACATCGGTTTTTCAAATGGAAAGCCCCTATTTTTATTATTTAAGCTTATTTCGCATTAAAAGCAAAGCATATTCGGTATAAGGTTGTTTATTCAGAAAAACGTTATTTTTCGAAATATTGGCAATTTTCGATTTTTTTATAACAAATATTGGATCAGTCAGTCGTAAACAATGAAAATACTGAAACTGCCCTTTTGAGACATTTTACCGGATATGCAACAATATCAAGGCAAGCAGCATTAGAATCAAAAATATTCCAATCGTAGTTTTGAGGATTTTACGAAAACACAAGTTTCATCCATACGCATTTTCTATAATATAGAATTTTAAAGACACTGATTTTCTAAGAAGAGTACATTTCTGTGAATTCATGTTATTCGGTCACATGAAAACGATTTTTTCTTAGATAATATGAATTTGACTGTTTAAATTTACAAGGAATGGAATTTTCAGTAGACGCAATTCAAATTATTGGGGCGACTCAAATTTTCATCCAATTAGAGAACGTAGTTTTCAAGAGCCCTGTCAATTTAACGTTTACCGTGCCATAAGAAACGACCGCATAATGGCTCTGCAATTATATCAAGAAAATTTTAACAGTAAGTTAAACATTTTTTAAATCTTTCATATAATAAAATACTTTTATTAACTTATAGGTGAGCGCTATCTCAACATTTCGCCCAATTATGAAGTTAACTATTTGGATAACTTGCCGCTGGGTGATTATAGAAACCTATTTGTTAACATGACGGAGCACCTCTACCTACTCGCTATTTATTCAACAATTATCTCAAAGACTTATTTAACGATCAATAGATAGCCAACAATGAGCCTATCCTTTTGCCACCGCTCTTCCAGGATTTGACAGTATTGGACAATGTCATATAGGGTACAATAAAAAATCAAGTTTACAACACTAACCACCATGGAAGACTGCATGTTGCCAGTCAGAAATCACAATCCTTTGTCAGTAAGTAACACATGCCGAAAAATTTAGGTAATTCTTTTGTAATTTTTTACTAGTTGGTTTCTTTGTACTTTTGTCTGATATGCGGTAAAATATAACACAATTGCAATTTTAGTATTTTCATTGTTTACGACTGGTTTACTTATTCGCACTCTTGCTCTGACTGATTATAGATTCATGACCTGGATTTTATTACATTGCCCAACAATTAAAAATAAATCTAAATATTGATCATTTGTATAATTTAAACGTCCTGGCATGATTGTTTGAAGCAACTAAAACCAACAGTGAAGCCAGAGAAGTAGTCTCCAAGTCTGTATGTAGTATGGACAAGTTTCACCAAGTAAGGGCAACAACAATCAATGAATTAAAAAGAAAGTGACATTAATTTAGCATCTGCTGATTGTAAACGTCATCGTGGCCAACTAAAGTGAGATCAAACGGCCACCATTGTAATAGAAAACAGAAAATAGAAAATTGCTAATATTTTGAAAAGTAACGTTTTTTTAATAAACAACCTCATACAAATTTTTCCTGTTTTAGTGAATGTTCTTAGAAAATATTTCTACAAATGAGCGCGAACTAGGACCTCTAGAACCCATATCCGGGGTCAGTTTAAATTTTTATATGTTTATATATGTTAGTAGTATGTTTTATTGATTCAAATTTTACAGTATGTTCCACAAATAAGCATAAGCTTGTGCTTGCAGTTAACACAATTTCATTACATGTTCTAAACTAAACTATCAAAATATTTTTATAAAATGCCACTTTAAAAATTTTGTTCAACGTATGTTTCTTCCTTCTGCATTTCTATCAATAACACTCCTGCAGCTGCCACTAGTATTCCACTACCATTATAAGAAAACTCATTCCAATATAACACCAAATTTCTTAACTAATATTAAAATTCTCACTACTATAATTTTGACATTTTACTTGATATAATTTTCTATATATATATATATATATATATATATATATATATATATATATATATATATATATATATATATATATATATATATATATATATATATATATATATATATATATATATATATATATATAGAGGTAACAGAGGTAAGAACGTGTGCATCTGAACCGAAGGGAACTGGGTTTGATTCCAGGGTTCTCCTTTCACTTTTTCAGTACAAAATGTAACATTAACATCAACCGAGGTTCTTGCATTGTAGTTAAGCAAGTTGAATGTCTGCACGTTGCGCCCTTTGGAGGGGGCGTAAAGCCGTCGGTCCCGTGTCCATGCCATGTTGGGCACGTTAAATATCCCTACCCTCCTTACAGAAAGGCGGGGGTTTGGGAAATTTTCCAGGATGGTGAGGAGAAACTGCTCCCTGCCGTCGGTGATTGGCCATAGTCGCGGAAATAGGCCGACGTTAAAGAAACCAAACACACACGTATATATATATATATATATATATATATATATATATATATATATATATATATATATCATACATTAAGTTATGATTTCACACATCTACGCTACATTACGGCTAAGTCCAATATTCAGTCATGTTAAATGTTACAGATTATAGAGAGTACTGTAAACCCGTAAGGAGTTTGTACTAAAGAAGGCGACCAGATCAGTAGTCTAATTATTATGCGTTTCTAAGAAAGTAATATACCATAAAAAGGTACGTCTCGTTTTTTTAAGGATGTCAGAATAAGTAAGTAAATATACCTACGGAAAGATATGAAAATTTGCGGTACACCCTTGAGGGCCCAGGTTTTTGTGTAGTAAAGGCCAATATCATGGCAAGTTTCACATTTTGTCACGTTTGGCTTTTAAGTGGAGTCATTTACAATGTTCGAAGGTTTAAGCAGTTTATGACTTAAAGTTAAGGTGGTGTCGTATAAGTGCAATTCTTCACGATTTATAGATTTTATTTAGGAAGGCAGTATTGTCACACAACCATCCCCTGATTGCTCGTTTGAAAGCTGGGAAAGGCTTTTTGCGAAGATTAACTGGTAGCCAGTTAAAAAGTTTAAGACCATAATTACTTATGTGCTGCAAGCACACGGTGATATTTTTTGAAGGAATTTTTAATTACCTGCAGAGGATGACGTTGTATTCTTCTCGTTTTACAATTCTATATTTGTCTGATTTGCGCATATATTTGAGTACGGCATAAGCACTTAATTGAGTTATGTAAAATAATTTAGAATCATTGAAAACTAGTAACGATGGGTAATACATGTCTTTTTTCAGAATAGTTTTAATAATCCATTTCTGTGTAATGGTTAGGCAATGCAAGTGAGCTGTGCAGGCAACTTCCCATATTGTTATTCCGTAGTTTATTATAGATTCAACTATAGCACGATAGACTATTATCAGATTCGTGAAGTTGGGCATATTCCTAAGTAGTTTAACTTTGGAGAACCCAAACCACCACAACACATATTTTAAAGTCCTTTGTTTCACTGACAACGTCAGCGTCATCAGAGGATGAAAAATTCTAACTTAAACTAGCAGCTAAAATGTATTTATATCGTACCTAGGTAGACGAACTAATCCGAAGTAAAAATTGTAGTCGGCCACCCATCGTTTGTCTATTGGGCCAATATTAAACGGACGAGGTCGAAGAACTGCTTTAATCTTCTGGTTGACAAATTTATGAGCTTTTATCTAATTTAAGGATAATGTGCTTAAAATGAAAGGTACCAAGATATTTATGGAAGCTCACGTTCTTTTTGATCTAAAAATGTCACTATGTGAATATTGGAGCCTGTGACGAGCGCCGACCAGCACATCTGGCGAACAGATCAATAACAACCGCCCACCTTAAAAAAACGACTGTTTCCCTCACAATGTTAACTGTAACAATTGATAAATATTCCAACTAAAATTCTACATAAAAACAAGTATTTATATTGATTTTTTATTCTACGTAAAAACCAGTTTTTATAATGACTTCTAGCGTAGAAAGTAAAAAATCCTAATTTGTCTGGCAGAATAATACATTATTGTCAATAACTCGGCCGGTCTATACAGATACTAGGCTCTACGTTTAGTTCTCGACTTAAAAATCCCCTTTCGTTTTTCTTTGTATTTTAGAAGTCACTATTTATGAAAATTTTGTTAAACATATTAATAAATGTCAAGTAGATTGTGGCATTCTATTCAAGAACTTGAGACTTATTTAGAAATCTACCAAATTTGAGAAAATGAACTAGTTCTAATCTTGATAGTTTTTTAGATCTAGCATCATGTTTTATTGATTTCAGTCACACCACTTGTCCACTTTGTCCTTATTGGTGAACTTTCATGATGTTGATGAAGGCGAATACCACCATCTCTCCTATTAGTAAATTTTCGTTAAGAAAAATCACTAATAGAGAGGTATCTATGGTGAGACTTTCGGAAGTTTTCTTCAAATGAGCGCGAATTAGGGCCTCTGGAACTCATTTCCAATGGTAAGTTAATATATATATATATATATATATATATATATATATATATATATATATATATATATATATATATATATATATATATATATATACATTGTTAAAGAAATTTCGATTGGGCGTCAATTTGTTATAGAAATGCTTTTTACTGTAGTTTGTTAAGGAAAGGTTTATGCTAATTGTGGTTTATATAATATGTTTGAAGAGACCTACGATCGGGTGTCAATTGTTACCAATATTGTTCTACGTTACTTGAGATTTTATAATGTATAATTATTGTGTGTTTGTAAATAAAATCTATGAAAATTCGTGATTGTAGTATTATTTACTGTTCCAAGTGTTGGAATGTATTTATGGTAGTTAATAAACTAAGGAAAACTTAATATCTGTTCATATATTAGTATATTTACCTGTTTCTTTTTCTTCTTTCTTACCTCGGCTCAGACACTTAAATGAGCAAGATAACACTATCTGAGGGAGTTCTAATGAGTTCAGGTCCCAAATAAGATATTATTCCTTTTTTTATATATTTTTGTAAATGAAATTGAAATTTATTGATTTTTTTTAGATTCTACCCTTGTATGTATATAAAATAATCAAAATAAAGCCCTAATTTTCCTTTTCTTTGACAAAAAAAAAACAATATAACTTTATTCAAAGTAAACAAATGTGACAATATTATTCTTATAATATGTCTAATTACTTTCCAAAATTCCTGTTTATATTAACATCTAAGAACCCCCACAATTTTGGCTAATATTCTACTCAAAGGTTTCTTATTTAAATCTTTCCAAATTTGAACTTATTGATCAATAACTTTTTATTAGAATGGATAGGCCTGCAGCACTATTACAAATGAAATTGTGGTTTATCAACTAATTTACTTTTATATTTTTATAGCTCCAAGGTACTTTATTTTAGCCAATCATTTATTCTGTTTGGTGTTATGTGGGTTACATACCCCACTAACTCTCTTGGTTTATTTGAACCTCGATCTTCGCGCCTTATTTTATTAACTACCATAAATACATTCCAACACTTGGAACAGTAAATAATACTACAATCACAAATTTTCATAAATTTTATTTACAAACATACACAATAATTATACAGTAAATAAAAATGGTGGTTGCTTTAGTTGTTTTATGACGCCTTATCTCTTTAGTGAGTTCACTGAATTACTATTGCTTTATTTGAAAATGTGCCCTATACAGTTTAATGTATATAATTATGAACGTGGCATTATCGTTTTTCAGTGTCTACCTACCACCGAATGGTTTATTTTCGCTCGATAACGTAAGTAATTATGTTTATAACTTTTGAATAAAACTCACTGTTTATTCCCTCTGGAACTCCTGGGCTATTCAACTTCTATCCTTACCCCTTTTGCACATAAAAATTCGAATTTTTAGATTAATTTACTGTGAAAATTGCTCCCAGCTGCTTACTTTTTCCAATTCTTGAAAAGTTCTTGTTATTTTTTTTTTCGCGTAAACAACCGTTGCTACAGTTTCTTATCTCGCTCCCTTAAAGTCTCTTACATTTTTGTTCTTGTCTCAACAATGCCTTTCCATTTCCTTAATCTCTAAGGATACCTCGCAGGCATTGTTGTCAACATTTAAGTTTCTGACAATTTTGCCTAACCTAAATTCACTGCCAGCTTGACAGCTAATAATTAAACATCTGTTTAAGAACTCCTACTAAGTATTTATTAATCTAGGTATTGTATAAACATCAAACTCTCCTAACCTAAAATTGACATCTATTAAAATTGTTCTTGTCTCAACAATGCCTTTCCATTTCCTTAATCTCTAAGGATACCTCGCAGGCATTGTTGTCAACATTTAAGTTTCTGACAATTTTGCCTAACCTAAATTCACTGCCAGCTTGACAGCTAATAATTAAACATCTGTTTAAGAACTCCTACTAAGTATTTATTAATCTAGCTATTGTATAAACATCAAACTCTCCTAACCTAAAATTGACATCTATTAAAACCAACCTTATCTACAATAAATTCTTTATAATATTTTCCTGGCTTGTTCAAAAAATGCACAGTTCATGTCTACACTTGTTTTCAAATTGTCTTGTTGCACTTTCGTTCTTATCTTGTCCTTTCTTTCGGTTTAATGGGCACCTTACATATACACTTCTTTCCTTATAAACTAAATTACACTCATTTATGTACATCAACTTTTGCATCTATTTTTTTATTCACATATACATACTTGGGGTTAATTAGATTCGTCTTTTTGAATTTATACGAGGTCTTATTATATACCATACAGTGTGTTTTCCTTAGGTCATACAGTGTTCGTGTCTGTGTGGTCCGTACTGGTGCATTTAAATCTTTTTGTTGGCTTTAAGTGTATAATTATGTAAATCTATATACATGTGGATATTTTCTGTTACCCCCCTTATAAACCATCTCAACTTCCTCAATAACAAAATTGCAAAAGCTTTAGAGAAGGTCCCTTCTAAGGCTTTCAATTTTTTTTATTTAACGCTTTCAATCATTCTCCAAAAATGTTTTAAATTCTTTGCAAAATTTTGGATTTTGAGTTATATACTTATGCATATACCAATATACAATTTTGTATTTCCTTAGTTAATGCTTTGCTGAGTACCGCTCATGCTGCCTTTTCCGCAGGATTTATTTTGCTGATCACATCTCAGCTGCCACGTGTTTCTGATTGCTGTATTCCCAGTGCTACATATAAATAGTGTTTACCTCTAGTGATTATGGCTTTTTTTCAGTGTTAGTTTTGTGTTTAAAACATTGTGTTCATAGTGAAATCACCCATGGCCTGTCTTAGTGTTGGCTTGAGCCTTAGTGAATAGTGCTTCCTTCAACTATAAGCAAATTCACTAGAAAACGTCATATCAGTCTCAATGATGACCAACGTAGTGCTATTATAAACGTTGAGTCGTGACAAGCGTTGGTGTTGCATGTATATAGAGACATGTGATCAGTGTCAGTCTTACTATGTAAATATTCACTGACCTGCATGCATTAAAGAGTGATCCATGTACACCTGATTGATATGCGGCCATTACTTTGCATGTTTGCATGACTTAATATATAAGCCATATTTTCCCCTGTTATTCGAGCTTCGTTCATGCATCTAACCCGTTTCTTCAATTACTAATTTTTATTAACCCATTGTTTTGCGTTCTGCTAGTTGGAGACTGTGGATATCTTAATATACGCCTTGTTTTACCAAACTTTTTATGCATCAGACTGTACGTATTTTTTAGTTACCAACAGTGGTTTTATGTTCCTTCCATATACATTTTTAATTTTCAAGTCCTTTTTTTATAAATTTAACGATATTTTCTACGTTATATACCTTTTTTATTCGCTCGTCTCGATATTATTTCCTACTGACCTTACTGGCATTGATTATCTTACATGTCATTTGTGTCCCTGGCATTCGTGCTTATATTATTTCATCATTCCCCTACTTATATATCTATATATTACATCTCCGTCATATTGTTTATCAATCCTGCGCATTATTATCATTACTATACTTCATATTACTTCATATGTCACCATAACTATACTTCTTTATAAAAATTCCCATCTATTAATACTTCCTTAACTTCCTTGCCATTTACACGATTATTTTCTGCTTCTCAATTTGCATTACTGATAATATTTTCCAGCTTTCTTCAGCTTCCATCATATATCCCGATGTCGAGTCATTTTTCAGCCCTTTGTCGAAGTTTCTAAAACTGCATCTACCCTTTACTGACTTTCTTGGTTTTTACTTCATACATTTTACTGGAACTTGTCTCCACTACATAGTTGGTTTTATGTTGTATTTCTTGTTTGACTTGCAAATCTGCTGCCTATTTTTCATCAAATTCATCCCCACGCTTTAGCTGGTTATTAATTCACTTGCCTTGGTTTTCTATTAGCCCACATTCTCCTGTTGCTCTTGACATTGGTTTTAATTTTAAGTTTCGCACGTTGTTAAGTTCCAAAACGTTTGATTATAATTTATAGGCTTGTCCATGTCTCTTTAACATTGTAATTTTGAATTTTGACGTTATCATGTTCCAACAATTTTCAAATAGGCAGTTTACCGACATACTTAGGTCGATTGTTTTAAATTTTGCTGATGTCGTTTCCAAAACGTTTCTAAAATGCAGTTTAACGACATACTTAGTTCGATTGTTTTGAATTTTGCTGCTATTGTTTCCAAAACGTTTCTATAATGCAGTTTAACGACATACTTAGGTCGATTGTTTTGAATTTTGCTGCTATCGTTTCCAAAAAGTTTCTAAAATGAGGTTTGACGACATACTTAGGTCGATTGTTTGGAATTTTGCTGATATCGTTACCAAAAGTTTCTAAAATGCAGTTTAACGACATACTTAGGTCGATTGTTTTCAAATTTGCTCCTATCGTTTCCAAAAAGTTTCTAAAATGCAGTTTAACGACATGCTTAGGTCGATTGTTTTTAAATTTTGCTGCTGTTGTTTCCAAAAAAGTTTCTAAAATACAGTTTAACGACATACTTAGGTCGATTGTTTTGAATTTTGCTGCTGTCGTTTCCAAAAAGTTTCTAAAATGCATAATAAGTACACTTGGAGAACACCCAAATCACCACAACACATATTTCAGAGACCTTACGATCGTTTCGTTGACAAAATCAACATCTTCAGAGGAAGAAAAATTCTAACATAAAAAACTAGATCCCGTATATTTATATCGCGTCAAGATAAACGAACTAGTCCGAAGTAAAGTTGTCGTCCACGAATGATCGTTTGTTTATTGCGCAGTGAAACAGGTCGGAGAACTGCTTTAATCTTTTGGTCGACAAATGTATGACCCTTATCTAATATAGGTATTAAAAGGACCAGAGCTCTTTAAAGAAACGGCACGTTTCTTTTTGATCTAGAAATTTACTATGTGTATATTGGTTCATGCCGATAAAGACATCTGGTGAGATAAACAACATAAACTCAACTCATCTCTTTTAAAAATAGAAAACTAAAAACCCAGATGTCTGTCTCACCGTGTTCACTTTAACAAAGGAAAAATAGTTCAACTTAAATACTACATAAAAACTATATTTATATTGATTTTAATTCTACGTGAAAATATTTATATTGACTACATATATACAAAAAACCGAACCGGTATTTAAATCAAGACATAGTGATTGGTATATGTATAAACCGGTCGAGTTATTGACACTATATTTATATTGATTTTAATTCTACGTGAAAATATTTATATTGACTACATATATACAAAAAACCGAACCGGTATTTAAATCAAGACAAACATAGTGATTAGTATATGTATAAACCGGTCGAGTTATTGACAATAATTTATTATTCTACCAGCCAAATTAGGAATATTTAAGCGGTCAAATGCAAAGAGAAAACAACGAGCTAGAAATTACAGGTGCCGCACGATTTAATGAAGTTTTGTTCTTAATAAACCTTGATAAAAAAATACTTTCCAATGAATCAAGCATAGTTTGATGTCTGACATTTTTGACAAGTTTCAAATTTTCTTTGTCAATGTGGTGGTTATTATCCCATATATGTTGTGCCACACATGATCTGTCCACCGTACCATATCGTAACTGTGCGAGATGTTCACGAAATCTGGTGGCTATGTTTCTCCTAGTTTGGCCCACGTATTTAAGATCACAATCTTTGCAACTAATCTCATAAATTCCGGACATTTCAGTGACTTTGTCTTTGTCTTTCGTATTACCCAACAAAATTTTTAAATTACTTTTCGTCGAAAACGTCAAATGTAAATCGACTTTCTTAAAAATACTTTCCAAACCCTTTGTGATTCGTGGTTCATAAGGTAAACAAACAAATTTTTTCTCGATTTTATCATTCTTAAATGTCGTACATTCAGATATCAACCGTTTTGTTCTGTGTTTGTTAACTAATTTGTCTATTAAACCATCCGAGTAACCGTTATATCTCGCCACATTTTTTATGTATTTTAATTCTGTATTAAATCTATTCATCACAGGTTCGAGTTTTTCACATAGTTCTAAAATGCAGTTTAACGACATACTTAGGTCGATTGTTTTGAATTTTGCTGTTGTCGTTTCCTAAAAGTTTCTAAAATGCAGTTCAACGACATCGTTAGTTCGATTGTTTATTATAGTTCATCCACTTATAGCATTTGCTCCATTTCCTCAAATTTGTAGACGCCTCCACCATTAAATATGCCTCTGATCTGGCCCGTCTTTGTGTCTTTCAGTTGAGAACTATTTACTGGGTTTTCGTTGGTTATCTCGTAGGGTCCTTCAAATATAGGTAAGAGTTTCGCACATTTCCCCAATTCTTAATTTCCAACTCGATGTGCCCTTACAATCACATGTTCTTCCTTTTTAAATTTCACCCGCTTTCTTATTCTCTTTCTCTGGCGACTCAAGTATTTTTGTGCCTTTCGTCTTATCCTTTTACGCACATTCTCAACCAATCTATCATACGTCAATTTCTCATCTATCACCCATTTTCTTTCAGGCCTTCTTCAAGTCACCACATACTTAAATGTTTCTTCCGTATTCAAGTTATGACACTAATTCAGTATACTTTTTACATTCACTATTTGACTCTCCCATTCTCTCTGATCATCATTTTTCAACATTCTTAAATACTTGATTACGTGCTGTATATAAGTAGATAGTCATGCACCTGGGCTCACCCCCTCCACTTTTTCCTGCGCATGCGCGATGACGTCACGCGCATGGCGTTGACATTTGACAGCTGACCTGTCACGTTTGACAGCTGTGAATGTCATCTGACCTGTGGCAGCTGACAACTGTCAATGTCACCTGTCAATGTCACCTGTCAATGTCAGCTGTCAATGTCAATGTCATGTGTCATATGTCACATCTGACCTGTCTGATGACGTCAAACGTTCTAAGATGGCCGATCCTGACTGACAGTGACCTGTCATGATGTTCCATAGATAGCCACAACCCGGGTTAGGTCTCTATGTGTGTGTGTTTGTTATCAACTGTCTTATGTCACATCTGACCTGTCTGCTGCTGACGTCAAATGTTCCATAGATAGCCACAATCCAGGTTAGGTCTCCATGTGTTTGTCGAATACCAGCTGTCTGATTTTTTGTTAAGGTTATGTATGTGTTGTATGACATATAAGCATGCTGATTACCCGCCATCTGATTGTTTGTTGAGGTTATGTTCTTACACATGCTGATTACCAGCCATCTGATTGTTTGTTAAGGTTATGTTCGTACACATGCTGATTACCAGCCATATGATTGTTTGTTAAGGTTATGTTCGTATACATGTGTCGTATGACATATAAGCATGTTGATTCCCCGCTATCTGATTGTTGAGGTTACGTTTGATATGTGTTGTTTGAATGCAAACATATTGGTAAATAATATAAGAGTATACTTACATACAACAAGAGACGTCATCCTTGTTTCACAGCTTAACACCTACTAAACAGGTGTGTATGAATTTGGTCTTTTGTTTGAGCTTGTACATGCTGTTGTTTGAAAGGATATAACACACACACACACACACACACACACACACACACACACGTCATGGCAGCTTGATGTCTTTGCTTAGAGTGACAGATGTGTGTAACAACAGACAGACAGACAGACAATTGATTGCCCAACGAGTATCATATAGAACCTTGTTTGAGCTTGTACATGCTGTTGAAAGGATATATGACACATATAGGTTATGACAGTTAGATGTCTTTACTTAAACTGACAGATGTATGGAATAACAGACAGACAGACAATTGATTGCCAACAAGTATCATAGATAATCTTGTTTTAGCTTGTACACGTTGTTGAAAGGATATATAACACACTCATAGGTCATGACAGCTTGATGTCTTTGCTTAGAGTGACAGATGTGTGTAATAACAGACAGACAGACAGACAATTGATTGCCAACAAGTATCATAGATAACCTTGTTTGAGCTTGTACACGTTGTTGAAAGGATATAACACACACATGTCATGACAGCCTAATGTCTTTACTTAGACTGACAGATGTATGGAATAACAAACGGACATGCTGTGTTACTCAGTTTTAGCGGGGGAAATTTGAATTTCACACACGAAACAAACAGACAAATGTGATTTGAATAACATGTTTGACAGATATGACAGCTAAATACAGACAGCTAACGTGTTAGAACCTGTCTGTACACTTGCTATCTGTTGTCATTTCCGGTAGGTGACCTAGTTTTCAGAGACAGACTCGGGGCAGAGTTAGAATCCAGCTGTTATCAGTTGTCATTTCCTGTCTATGACCTAGTTTCTCTGTTAGAGTTCGCTTTAAGCTCAGTTATAATTGAGATGTCGTTGAGAAAAGAGGTGCTGCAGTTTGCTCTACCCAAATCTGTTTCAAAATGGCTACATTAAGTGATGTGTGTTACCAGCAAATTAAAGACAACTTCTGGTATGGTTTATTTGGAGACTTTCAACTTATTATCGATAAGAACACTGGTTATTTTAATGCCACAAAATTGTGCAACAGTGGTGAGAAAAAATTATATCATTGGTTGGAAAATAAGAAAACTAAAGAGTTGATTGCCTATTACAACAGTCAGTTGAAGGAACATTTGGGGTATCGGAATACCGATATGCCAAATGTTCCAACCGAAGGAGCCCACTTAGAGTCGCTTCCAAGGGGTCTGAATACCGACACCCTAAAAACGGACGCAACATCTCAAGTAACACCAGCAACAGCTACATACGTATTAAACATTGGTGGAGCGCGCGGTGAAAACGACACGATATCTGGTACATATGTGTGCAAAGATTTGATATTAAATTTGGCTTGTTGGATATCCAATCAGTTTTATGATAAGTGCAACCAAATTATTTTTGATTTTTTCCTAAACGAATTTGATCAGAAATACAGGGACAGCCTAGATGCGATTCAAGTAAAATTAATGGAGATAAATGATGAGGTGCAGCGTATGCGAGAAACAAATGCTAAAGTCACAGAACATCTTGAAGATATATCCCCAAAACCAAGTAACCCGGGAAAAATAAGTGTGTTTGGTTTACTTGCAAGAAACGAGAAAGGCGCCCCCTATCCATATCATGCCGTAAGAACACAAAAGAAAAGTTTCCCAAGAGCTGTGAGGAACTTTAAAAATAAACACCCCAACGCCCAAGTGATCCTAAACAAGCTGTACGATCCAAATTCAGTAGATCTCTTTAACAGAATCAAGACTGAAGTGAAATACCTTACAGCACATAGAAACAACCTACATATAGCAGATGTACCACAAGATAGGTTTGTTCAGAATATTATTGTTTTAAGACATACTTTTTAATTGTATTACAAAATAAAAACACATTAATTTTAACAAAGACTTTTATTTGATTCTAAGTACAAGTATGTAAACTCTTGCCCGTTTGTTGGAATACATTTATAGAATTATTAACATTAGATGGTTCAGTGTTACGCTGGTGTTGTTGTTGTCGTTGGTGCCTCTTCATGGCTGTGGGTTTACTAGGTGATAACACTAGCTTCTTTTAGTTCTTTCAAGATTGACTGAATTTCTTTGTTATGAGCATTATTACCTGCAACTTGGGAAGCCACTAAAAGTCTAAGTCTGTCAACCAACTCGTTTATGTCATTCCAATACACCTATGCTATTTGTTTGTTATTTTGTATCATATAGTTGTTGGTGCTGATGTTAGGGCTAATGCCGTTGCTATCGCTGCTCTTATCACTCTGAGTTTTAGGTTCAGTCTTTTGTTTTTTGTTAAGATGTCTGGCCTTGCTGTCGTCATCGTCTTCCTCATATGTGTAACCAAAACCTTGAGGAGTTGAGGATTTACGACCTCGTGGATTTATCACTGGTTTTATTAGAGTCAGATACTTTTCAGAGGAACAACCCTTGGTTCGGGCGTTAGGATCATAGTTCATTTTATGAACACTAGTTGCTTCTAGAATATCTCTATAGTGTTGAAGATCGTCATAAGTATACCATATAACAATTCTAGCAAACCTTGTGTTTGCGGGTATCTCCTTTGGTCCAGTTGAATCTCAGCATCAGTAAAGTCTAAGTGTTTGTTACCAAGACTCCAGCTACCGGTATCTTTAGCGTAGCGAGCACCATGCGTTTGATCAATGGTAGCGAGCCTTGGTGGTTCAGTAAAATACTTGTCTACATAATATCGAACTCGTTCAGGATATTGCTCCAAAAATTCTTGATATGCTGGGTTGGATGTGACAGTTTGTAGGTCTGTCTCAAGCTCTTCAAATGTTGGGATATCCTCATCGGAACTTGTCTCCTCAACCTCTTCCCTTGGTTCAGGTTCAAAAACTTCATGGTCTTTAAGGAACTCTACTTGGGGTTTCGTTTCTGGTATATCGACTTCATCTTTGATTTGTTCAGCCTGTGGTGGTTGCGGCGGCTGCTGCTGCTGCAGTGCTGATGTGTTTTTAGATATTTCACTTAGCGGCTCAACAATTGGTTTATATAAACGTTGCAGAGCATCATCATTCTCGGCTCTGTTAAGTTTAAGCATTAAATGTTTTTTTCGAATATTGTCAGCAAGTTGTAAAATCCTTTTCTTAACTTTTCGCTCTTCCTTACCCAGCACTTCCATTGTGCTACAACTGGTCGGTATTACCAGCTGGTCTAATCATTTGTTTGAGCGATACAGGTTGTGTGGTGTTTTAACATATACTGACTCCGTCATGGTACATGTGTTCTTATCATCATTTCGAAATGTGGTCTCGCCCGGAGTAGACGCGTTTATTAGGGTCTCTGCTTACTCTGTGTAGTTTGTCTGTGTAGAACGGCCAGCAGGTATAAGATTTCGATCTCTAGTGTTGTTAAACGCAAATTAGTGCACAATGGCTGGTGGTGGAAGTGACAGATCAACTAGAAACAATTCCAAACAGCAGCCCACAACCCCGAGGGGTAATGATAACTTCAATGAATCATTAATACTTAGCTGTATAGATAAAGCTCTTAACTCTGATAGAATGATCGAGATGTTTTGCGACAAACTAACAGCCAGTTTCGAGATTAAGTTGAATGAAAAAATCAACAAAATTTTCGAAAAGTATCTAGAACAAATTCAATCAATGAAGGACCTTCTAAATCACCACAACTCTAAAATTGCTGAATTAAAGTCGCAAATTGATGAAATGGAGCAAGCTAAAAGGAATAATAATATCCGCATATTTGGTATGGCGGACTCCCCCATTGAAAACACAGAAAACTGCGTTAAAACTATGTTAGAACATCAACTTGGTACAAAAATAGTAAACGTTGAAGCCTGTTACAGAATAGGCAAATATCAAGAAGATTCATGCCGACCAATTTATGTGCAATTCTCAAGTCACAAAGAGAAAAGCGCAGTCTTTAAACAAAAGAAATTACTTAAAGGTTCAAAGGTAACTATAAAAGAAGATCTGACAAAAGAAAGATTACAGATTATGAAAGAAGTTACTGATCGTTTCGGCTATAAAAACGTCTGGAGTATAGATGGAACAATATTTATTAAACATAAATCAAGAATTCACAAACTTTACAATCTCTGCTCCTGGAATAAGCTATCGTCCACCGTGTTAACTACATAGGTCAAGAAATGTGATGATTATCAACACGGGTTATTTAGTGCAGTGAATAGTGGCTAATCTTACTTCCCATCGTAACTAAATAGTGCAAGTTAGAGCAAATTTTCTGCTTATTCTTTAGTGTACTATATGATTCAATTCTCAAAATTTTATCATCTAAAAAATATACTCCTTATAACTTCCTATTAATATAGCAGTGTACCCAATTCTCATGCGAAACTTACGTAAGTACTGCATTATATAGAATATTTACTAACTGATATATTCCGTTCTTGGTGCCATAGAATACACTTACCTTAATAGTAAATGACTCACTATCTCAACTCCTTTCTAGATGATCATGACGGTTATAACTGTAATTACGAAAATAATCTAGACAGCCTTCAAAACCTAAATGCCTCTTCTAATGTAAATATTATTCATTTAAATATCCGTAGTATACGCAAAAACTATGAGGAGTTTCTAGTCTATATAGAATCCCTGAAAAATAACTTTGAAATAATAGTATTATCAGAGTCTCATTGTATCACCGATTTGAATGATTTTCATATTCCAGATTACGATATTTTTTATAATGAAAGCAGATTAAATAAATGGTGACGGCTCAATAGTATATGTAAAAAGTACACTAAAGCCTCAAGGTGTAGTTCTGTGCTCAGGACAAACCAAATTTCTACGACTGATATTCAGTAAAAACAATGTAAATATGGGCTTAATTGCTTACTACAGGCCGCCATCATTTAAGACTCATGACTTTTTGACTGATCTGGACGATTTATTGTTGAGCAGGTCACATCGGGACCAACGTATTGAGATATTTTGTGGTGATATTAATATCGACATTTCCAGACCGGACGACACAAGCAACACGTATCTAAATATCTTAGCTGAGAATGGATACAGACCTAGAATCAACAAGCATACTAGACTGGGCAATTTAACGGGGTCGTGTATAGATCATTTCTTTTTCAAATGCCAAGATGCTAATATAAAATGCAATTCGACTATCTTGACATCTCCCATAACGGACCATCTGCCTATTGTATTGTCTATTGAAGCTGACCGCTCTAGCGCACCGAAGGAAAGTATACAAAAGAGCTACCGTCATCAAATAAATTTTAACAAGTTACAGCAACACCTTCTAAGTGAAACGTGGGAAGATGTTTATGACACGGATAATCCCAGTTACAGCGCTGAATTGTTCACAAACCGTTTGCTGTCCCATATCTCGAATAGTACCGAAATGCATAATAAAGTAACACTTCCTAATAAGAAGCCACTGGGTAGGAAACCATGGATCACATCTGGTGTAATAAATTCCATGGTTACTCGAAATAGATTACGAGTTCACGCCACTTTAAACCCACAGGATACAGGAGCCCTAGAACAATACAAAAGATACAGGAATGCACTGAATAAAGTCTTTGTCAAAACTAAACGTGAATACAATAAAAACTTAATAAGAACGGCGGATAATAACCCAAAAAATACTTGGAAAGCAATTAATGTGATAACAAACAATAATATAAACAAGCAAGTAAATTCTAAAGTGAAATCACTCAATGTTGAAAACCAGCTTATAGAAAATAACACAGAAATTGCCAATGGTTTTAATACTTATTTCAGTAATATTGGGAAAGAACTTGCTAACAGGATCGCAAATCATAATAAGATAAATGCACCTATAAAATTGAATATTACATCCAAACCAAGTAATTCAACTTCACTTTTTCTTAAACCAGTTACAGAATCAGAACTACTATCATACATTAACAAACTAAAAAATTCTTCATCTGCTACTCATGACCCGATTTCTAACCAAATAATCAAGATGTTTTATTTATACTTGATCCCTCCTCTTATGTACATAATTAATCTAGTCATAACAACCGGGATATTTCCAGACATCTATAAATCCTCTACAGTCATACCACTTTTTAAATCCGGAGACCCAACGCTACCGTCAAACTATCGCCCTATCTCTTTAACAAGTGTGATAGGTAAACTCATCGAGCAGTGCATCAAATCTAGACTTCTTTCCTACGTGGAAAAAAACAATGTACTCAACACGAATCAGCATGGCTTTCGACAGGGATCTAGCACGGAAAAAGCAATAGCCGAGGTCACACAATATATTAGTAACAGTATAGATAAAGGTAACAAATGCATTGGAGTTTTTCTCGATCTTGCCAAGACTTTTGATACCATTGCACATGATATTCTCATCCAAAAACTCGAAAACATTGGCATCAGAGGCACTACTTTAGAGCTATTTAAATCATATATATACAAACGAAGACAGAGAGTTAAAATAAATGACTCGTTCAGTAACTACAAGGACGTAACATGCGGTGTGCCTCAAGGCACGGTCCTCGGACCTATTTTGTTTTTGCTGTACATAAATGAATTACTCGATGTTAATATATGTGGCAAGATTGTATGCTTTGCAGACGATACTGTTTTGCTTTTCAACGATTCCAACTGGCACAGTGTAGCAAATGTCGCCTCCGAGGGTGTCAGGAAAGTCAAGACATGGCTTGACAAAAACATGTTGTCAATAAACTTGAACAAAACAAAATTTTTAACATTCACCCCATTGGCATCACATACACCAAATATAAACAGTATTGTCGTGCATGATTATGATTGTGTCCCGGGAAATTATTGCACATGCAACAACATAAGACAAGATAGCAGTGTTAGATATTTGGGCGTTTTCATTGACCAGCACCTAAAATGGAATGTACATATAGAATATATAAACAACAAAATTCGAAAAACTGTATATAAATTTAAACAGTTACGTGAAATTCTATCCTGGAAGTGGTTAAAGTGCGTTTATAGTTGCATTGTCGAATCTATCTTAAACTATGCTATTACGGCATGGGGAAACGCATACGAAACTCACTTAAAATGCCTTAGAGTTACACAAAAATGGATAATAAAAACAATGTTAAACAAACCTATATTATACCCAAGTACACAAGTATTCCAGGATAGTGATTTGGCTAACTTAACAGACCTGTACATATTATCGGTTGCCAAGTTTATGAAAAAGTTTCCCATTTATCGGACGCCGCTGTCTCATAAAATAACTACTAGGTCAATAAGCAACGACAAACTATCAGTGCCCTTTAAGGCACTAAACCTCACACAGCAACATATCTCATACTTTGGTCCTTTGATATACAATGAGATTCCATTAATAATCTTACATAATAAAACTAAAATTTTCAATAAAACCCTAAAAAATTGGTATAAAATGCATAAAACACTTGTTAAAAAGAAAATTAATAAATTGTAAACAATCAATATCGTTCTTGAATTGTAACCGCGGTCAGTCACGTCATGCAGTACATATACTTTTAGTGTTGTAGATATTAAGGTTTATTTAGGCTAATTTAAGAACTTTAGGAATGTTAATATATTTGGTTAGTATGTCAATATTATATTATGTTAATTTACATCTAAAAAGTAAAACAGAAATGAAGAAGGTGTACACACAAATCCTACGGATTTACAGTACACTCATTAACTTAATACATTAATTAATTAATTATTCATATGTTCATTTTATCTTATTTAAGCTTTATATGTTAAGACACCTTGTAATTTATCAGAAATTGTTATCTTGAACAATAAACATTATTATTATTATTATTATTTATCACGATATCCGTCTGTCTTGTTAGACAGCTGTGTTAGACAGCTGTGCTAGACAGCTGTTTTAGACAGCTGTGTTAGACAGCTGTGTTAGACAGCTGTGTTAGACAGCTGTGTTAGACAGCAGTGTTAGACAGCTGTGTTAGACAGCTGTGTTAGACAGCTGTGTTAGACAGCTGTGTTAGACAGCTGTGTTAGACAGCTGTGTTAGACAGCTGTGTTAGACAGCTTTGTTAGACAGCTTTGTTAGACAGCTGTGTTAGACAGCTGTGTTAGACAGCTGTGTTAGACACCTGTATGACAGCTGTGTTAGACAGCTGACTGTCCTGTCTATCATTGTTTGTTAGAATAATATATATCTATCGAATTCTTTTCTATATCAACCTTTGTGTACATCGTTTTCCTTCACAATCACCAACACACCATACTTATTATCTTTCCAGCATTGGTAGCAGATAGTTTTAAATTGTTTAAAGTCCATATCGGTGGTCACATGATCGTCGTACACATGTTTTAAATTGGTTTCATCTTGCTTGAATAACACAATAACATTGGTGTTGTCACGTACCAGATGTTTGGGTATTCGTGTATATGTTTGACAGAGATAGAATGAATCAATATTCTTATGTCTGCCCATACTGAAGTACGCTCTTATTTTATCTTGTTTGTCACAAGCTACATCGTCAAATATAAACACAGAGTTGTCCTTGGCATCTTCCGGATCTAATATTTCATCGTTTTCTCTATAAGGATAGTAACCAACACCTTTTGTTACATTCAACACCTCCTTTAACATCTTGTATTTCGATTGATACAGAGACTTTGAATACACATACACGTTATCAAATTTTAAACCGTTTGCTTCAAACAATAAACTCAGCATGACATTAGTTTTACCACACCCACTAGGACCACATATGATACAGCGAACGGTGTTTGGAAAGAGAGGACCATGCCTCAGTTGTTGTTGAGCTGTGTCCGTAACAACATCGTCTATATTTGTAATGGGTAAGGCAGAAGCCTGTTTGCTGGTACGCATCTTAACTTAAACTAAACTATATTTTTTTTGGGTGTGTATATATATGAATGCAAGTGAGACACCCAGTCAGTATGCATGTTGGTGTCACAGAGTGAGGGTTGTTATTAACAAAGACGGATACAGGTTTTGCTGAAACGTTGCGGGCGTTACAAACACCATGAAAGTTAACAGAAAACTTGATGAGGGGCTTTATGTAATTAACTCGAAGCCAAAGAAGAAGGTTCCCTTTAAAAACATAATAAGTCTGATTGGGGAAGTTATAAAAGATAGAAACCTTATTCCAACAGAGAACGCCGTGTTTGATATAGCTCATACAATCGTTAGAAACATTGGTGGGCGTAAGAATGTGCAGAAACCTCGAGTTATTCCAATACCTAAAAGCGGAGGTTTCCTTCCGCTGTTGCTTCTGATATTTGGGGGGCTGTCGGCACTAGGAGCTCTGGGTGGTGGTGCTGCAGGTATTGCCAAAGCCGTGAACGATGCCAAGTCTGCGAAACAGAAACTGGAGGAGGAAGAACGGCACAACAAAACAATGGAAGCCATCGCGATGGGCAGGAGAGGGAGTGGCTTGAAATTTAAGCCAAAATGCAAGAGACTGGGCAAAGGCATATATCTCAAGAAACAGCGCTCCGGTTATGGGTTGTATCTGCAAAAACCAAAAATATAAAGTGTTTACCAGCAAGACCTCTAACAAATGTAGATCTTGTCAAGTTTGCTGGTAAAATGAAAATCCCATATTTTAGAGGTGTATACATGCGAGACGAGCTACCTCGCAAAGGACCACGTAAAAATGAATCGTTCATCATGAATTTGCAAACACACAAGCAACCAGGCAGTCATTGGGTCGCTGTGAGGAAACGCGGTGTCGAGTACTTTGACTCGTATGGAAACCTGAAGCCTCCTGTAGAGCTGCAACTTTACCTTAAAGATTATTCCATACTGTATAATCATGATGTGTATCAAACATACAACACATTTAATTGTGGTCACTTGTGTTTACAATTTTTGCAATAAAAGACTCAAACAGTAGCCTGTGTGTATCAGTCATGGCGCACACCTTTGTGTTGAAAGACCGCAGCTCCCATCTGTCGTCAGACTACCATCCACCAATTGTTTTGGATGGTAGTTATGCTGTTGCTTTGATAGGCTTTCACACCTACAACAACATACTCAACATCTATGAAGGTAAAAACAAATTTCATGTAAAAGAAGGAACCGGTTGGCGAACCATCACGATACCCACTGGTGCTTATGAAATAACACACTTGGAAGAGTTACTTCAAAATGAACTTGTTGGTGCTACAGCAACACACGAACAAAAGCAGCAGGCTCTGATTCTGAGACCTAATCCGAACACCATCAAATGTAAACTAAAGTGTTATACAAATGTCAGTTTTGAATTTGATGGTTCGATTGGGCGAATGTTGGGCTTTTCAAAACAAGTTCTTCAACCGGACATCTTTTATGAATCTGATTTACCTGTTGAAATAGTGGATGTTAGACAGATTCGAATAGAAACCAATATTGTGTCTGGTTCCTATTATAACGGACAACCCTCACATACGCTGTATGAGTTTGCTCCGATGGTTGATCCTGGCTACGCAATCGACATAGAACCTAAAAATTTAATTTACTTACTGGTGAACAAGCAAGAGATTTCCAATATAAGCATCGACATCGTCGACCAAGATTCAGTTCCTGTCAACTTTCAAGGTGAAGAGGTGTCTGTGCGCTTGAAACTTATAAAAGTTGCCCAGTATGTTGGTCTTTAAGGATATAAAAGCAAGTGCATCTACCAAAACAAATTCAGTTGAGTCAGACACGTCAAAGGGTACGCTTCGTCCCGATAATATTGAGTTCCTGAAAAGCCTGGGTTATCATGTCGTCAAAACTAGAAATATTCAAAGACCCCGTGTTTGATGATGCCATCGATCGAGAAGAACTGCGCTGTTACTATTCACCAACTAAATCGTTTGGTAACAGCGATGAAATTGAAATAGCCATCAACCAACAAGATGCGTTCGTATGTCTGGCCGAGTCAGCTCTAATAATCGAAGGTGCTCTGGAACCTGTAGCAGTCCAAAATGCCAATGGTGCTTGTTATCTGTCAAATAATGGAGGAGCAGCTCTGTTTGAATCAATGACCTATGAGTTAAATAACAAGGAAGTGGAACGAGTGCGAGACCCATACACCACAACAATCATCAAAAGTCTGCTATCCTTCAGTAAGAATGAAGCCCAATCTCTTAGCAATGCCGGACTGAATGTGTCGTCGGAGCACATCACCTTAAATGATAACAAGTTTCACATGCTCATACCTGTTTGGTTCCTCTTCAGTTTCTTTCATCATTTCAAAGGAGTTCTCTGTGGCAAACATACTTTCCGCTTTACAAGAGTTCGAAACGATTCCAACGGCTATTACAGCACAGGTACGGCACGAGCAAAAATTACCGTAACCAATATGTTTTTAAAGGTAAAACATGTCTTTCCCAACGATAAAATGAAATTGGAACTGATGGATAAAATAGCAAAAGACACATCTATATTTCTCGCATACCGCAAATGGGACATATATGAGTTACCATCGCTCAGAGATATCAACAGAGATGTGTGGGCTGTTAAAACTGCAACCAACTTGGAAAGACCTCGATATGTGATTATAACATTTCAAACAGATCGTAAGGACAACGTAAGGAAGAGACCTGACTATTTCGATAACATTGGTATGTTGGATCTCCGAGTGTTTCTAAATTCAGAATGCTACCCTTATGAATCTATGAATATGGACTTTGAGAAATCTAAATATGCGGAAGCCTATCACATGTATACAGATTTTCAAAAAAGCTTCTGTTATAAAAACATGTCGGAGCCTATCTTGAATTATGACAAGTTTAAAGACCGAGCTCTATTTGTGATTGACTGTCAGCACCAGAACGAGTCAATCAAGTCTTCAACGGTGGACATTAAGGTGGAGTTTATGAGTAGCTCGAACTTCCCTAAGAATACGCGTGTTTATTGTTTGGTTATTCACGACAGTGTATTGGAATATAAACCTCTAACGGGCATCGTTAAAGCCATTATGTAATAATATTATGTTATTTATGTATCAATATGTACAACTTAATTAATCCTAATAAATTTTTATTGTATGTAAATCAGTTGTTTTATTTTTATTTTGTTGCATTTTGATTAACCCCTTTATATATTCATATATCAACAGTCTGTTTACATTCATTTCAAACCACTCTATATCAGCCAACCCTCGTACATCAAAGTTAGTTTGTTGTTAAATTGAGTTTTGTTACTTGTCTTTTTGATCGCTCCTTATATATACACGCCCCCACAATATTGTTTGGATTCCCTGTAATAGAAAACCCTCACACAAACTGACACCCACGTAAACTGATAACATTTATCTTACCATTTTAGGAAACAGGTTAATTTGAATATGCAAATACGTTTTGTTATCGATTTACTATTATACTTAAACGTTTTGTTTTTAAATTTGATATTACATATGTATTGGAACGTGTTTAAATCTATTTTACTATAGATATATTTCCCAATATTTTAAAATTAAAGTTCCTCTTATGTTAAAATTGGAATGTAATAGAGATAACGCCCACACACCCCGCTTGATAAACACGTTTAAATTATCATATGTAAACAACAGCTGGTTTTCGTTATATATATACATCCTCGAACAAACTTTATCTTGTGAGTCTGTGTAGCATAACTGGTATAGCGATGATGCATGTGTGTTAGATATATATATATATATATATATATATATATATATATATATATATATATATATATATATATATATATATATATATATGTATATGGTCGGGGGTTCAAATCTAATTTCAGGCGAATGCTTTTCTTTCAAATCAGATTTCAAATTGTCTATATATATTTCTCTCATATATGTATGTATGGCTATACCGAATGAGTGTGTCCAACAGCCCTCCCCCCTCGAAGAAGGGAATGTTCTCTCACTTTACCAATTTACAATAGAATGTTCCCTTCTTCAAAGAGTCAGGGCTCTGGACATAAAAGACGCTAATTTTCAATAAAATTCAAATTTCCCGCCAAAAACGAAATACCCTAGCAACCTCAATACAACACATACACAACCTTAACAAACAATCAGACAGCTGGTATTCGACAAACACATGGAGACCTAACCTGGATTGTGGCTATCTATGGAACATTTGACGTCAGCAGCAGACAGGTCAGATGTGACATAAAACAGTTGATAACAAACACACACACATAGAGACCTAACCCGGGTTGTGGCTATCTATGGAACATCATGACAGGTCACTGTCAGTCAGGATCGGCCATCTTAGAACGTTTGACGTCATCAGACAGGTCAGATGTGACATATGACACATGACATTGACAGCTGTCACAGGTCAGCTGTCAACGTCAGCTGTCACAGGTCAGATGACATTGGCAGCTGTCAACCGTGACATGTCAGCTGTCAACTGTCAACGCCATACGCATGCGCGTGACGTCATCGCGCATGCGCAGAAAAAAGTGGAGGGGATGGTCCCAGGTGCCGGACTATCTACTTATATATCACTGAGCTGGGTTGCTACTAGGGTGTCTTATGCTCGTGTACTGTATCTGGATACCCTTATTTCCGCAAAATTGCTGTATTGCTTCATTCTCAAAGTCTGTGGCGTTATCGAGCAAAATCGTTTTCGGTTTACCTACTTGTATATATAACCTTAGCAGTTTCGTTGTAACCTGTTTGTTTGTACGTCTAGTGGGGTATAATTTGATGTATTTGGAAAATACATCCACTATGACCATTATATGCTTGTTTTGTTGTCTACTGGGTATCGATTCACTGATGAAGTCTATGGCTACCATTTCTTAACACTCATTGGCTGTTATAGTTTTGGGTACTCCCACATTGTGTCGATTTTTGTGTTTGTATATTTGGCATGTTTTACAAACTCTCAGTTTCCTTTATTAACGTTAGGTCTCGTTTCGCAATGTAATTTTCTCGGAATACCATCCATACCTTCTGTGCCCCTATATGACCATTCTCTTCATGTATACTTTTGCTTATCTCTTTTGCCAATTCGTTCGTTATCGCATATAGTTCATACCCATTCACTGTTTTCACAAGCATTTTATCTTTCTCTTCTGTTCCACGTTTCTCTTTCTCACGTAGCATTCTTTGGTCTCTTTCAATCCTATCTTTCGAGAATAAACCCTAATTTTCCTTTAATACATTCATACCTGATCTGATCTGTCTAGACTCATTTACATTCTTTCCACCACATCTCGTCCAAGCATCTGCCACTCCATTCAAACTTCCTTTCACATGCCTTATGTCATACGTATACTCTTGCATAATTAACACCCATCTATGTATTCGATCGCCTACGAACTTATTTCTGAGTATACTGATCAAAGCTTGGTGGTCGGTTTAGATCACAAACTTGTTCCCCAATAAATAAAATCGCAGCTTCTCAACACAAAATACTACAATCACCAATTACAACTCAGTCACACTATACTTTTTCTCGTGGTCTTTTGTTACTCTCGACACAAAACGTATTGGCACTTCCACTCCATCTTGCATTTGTACTAACACTCCTGCCAATTTGTTGATTGACGCATCTATTCCCAACGTGAATTCCGATTCATACCCAGGATGATAAACTTTCAACCCATTACAAAACTCCTTCTTTATCTTGCTGATTGCTACCTCTTTCTCTCTGTCCCAATTCCACTTTTGATTTTTCTTGAGCATGTTTATTAGTGGATATAGCTTTTTACTCAAGTTTGGGACCAATTTCTTAAAGTAGTTTATCATGCCAATGAACCCCCTGAGTGTTTTTAAGTTGGTAGGGCGTTTAAACTCCCTGATAGCCTCTACACGTTGTTCGTCCATTCTTATACCCTCTTGGTCAATGACGTACCCCAAGAATTCTACCTCTCTTTGATAAAATTGGCATTTTCTAAGTTGATCTTTAAACCAGCTTCGTCTAGCTCTCTCAAAACTGTTTCCACATGCTCTTGGTGGTCCTTTTCTTTACTGCTTATCAGTTTATCGTCCACATAGTGTACCACGAATTGTTCATATTTATCTAAAATGGTATGTAGTGCTCTAGTTAGTGCTGCACATGCGGATTGAATCCCGCAAGGCATTACTGCAAATCTATAGACCTATCCGTCTATCGTAGAACCTGTATAGTCTCGGCTATCTTTGTGTAAAGGAATTAGCCAAAAACTATGCTTTAAATCAATCTTCGTAAATACTTCTGAACATGTCAACCTTCCAAAGATGGAGTCAATGTTAGCTGGGGCTTTATATTGTGGAACTGAATAACTATTTATGTTCCTGGCGTCCAAACATAGTCGCAGCCCGCCACTCGACTTCTTAACGACAACTACTGGATTTATATAGGGGGTGTTACTGTTTTCTATTATTCCCCTTTGCTTCATTTTCAATATTGCTTCTGCTACTTCTTTTCTGTACTTGTATGGAATTGGATATGATTTCGCCCTTAAAATCTCTAAACCTCTCACTTCAAACTGATGGACATAATCTTCGCAACTCTTGTATCATCTATTATTAAACCTCCATATCTTTCTAGCGCTCCCTTTATTTGCTTAATATATTTTTCTTCACAGTTTATCTGCATACCAGCCCCATTTTCTTCACATATTTCATGTTCATATCTGCTTCATCTTATTTCGAATATGGCTTTCTCTTTATTTTTAAAAACGTGATCTTCTATCACTATATTTCCAACTACACTACCATCCTCCCCATATTCGTTATTTTGCTTAAATCTTTCCATTTTGATTCTTTCGTTGCGAATTACTATGTACTTCTTCAGGTAATCAATTATAATTTCATGTTTTTCCACTTCGTCAGTGCCTATAATTATATCATACTACGTATCGTCCATTATTAACAGCTGTAGCTCCAGTTTTTTGTCATTTATTCTTACTTCCACAGATATAGTCTCATTGATTTCCCCAATTTTCTTTCCTCTTGCATTTACAACTGTGATTTTAAGTATTTTCACTCTCCCCACGCTAAAGTGTTGTACGGCTCTCCCAGAGATTATTGAGACTTCCGATCCTGTGTCAAATAATATTTTCACATTTTTGTTAATTATTTTTCCTTTCAAAATTATCCAACTTACATTTCAACATTTTCTGCCTCTTTGTCGTTTTTAAATATTTCCCTGCGGTGTTCGTAGATACATGTGTCGTTGGCTGTAGCGTGTGGGTGATTTGCTTTTACGGGTAGGTGCTCATCTAAGAAAATTTTATTGACACTATTGTGATCCATACCCCTGTTTGGCAGTCTTGCTCTTGCCGCTTCCACTGCATCACTCATCATCCTAATCATGGAAGTTCTAAAGCTGGTCAGCTCTTTAATAGTTGGCTGGTGTGGTATACTTGCAATATGGTAGGTGGTAGTGGACTTTTCCTTTACGTGATAGTAAAGGATTTTTTTCACGCCCGAGGAGGTACCACCCCTTACATCAAGGGCCGGTGAAGTCCCAACGGACGTTTCCGGTTCTGGTGTATGAGTCGGTTCCCCTTATAAGCAAAAATGATGATGGCTTCTCCTTGTACAAAAGATTCCGGAGGTAAAATACACCTCCATTCGGATCTCCGGAAGAGGGGTGTACAGGGGGCGCCAGCATCGAGATTTACAATATCCTTCTCAAATATATGTGGCCTTAATTCTAACCTGAGCTCCGTCCACCATTTCCTCCAGGCTAATAGGCCCCAACTCCTCTTCCTCACCGAAACTCAAATCAGTGCCAAAAGAACCACTAATCACCCTAATTTCCCGGGGTATGAGCTCCTTACTTCTTTTAGATTGCATGGAGGCGTGTGCGCGTACGTCCCTAGCAATCTACCCTGCACCGGACTCCCCAATTTAGAAGCTGGAAGAAAAGACATACTATGGATAAAACTCTCTCTCAGGACTGCAACTAAATTCATCTGTTGCATTTACCGGTCACCTTCTGAAAACAACTTTGTCCAGCTCTTTGACTACCTTTCTGAAAAATTCGACCATCTGATTTCTGAATATCCTTCCTCCGAGGTCACTATTCTTGGTGACTTCAATGTCCATAATAAGGAATGGCTAGGATCCTCAAAAACCGATCCACAAGGAAGAGCAGCGGAGGCCTTTGCAGTCAGCAATTCTTTAGCCAATATGGTTCAGCAACCTTTCCTCGCATCCCAACACACAGCTCAAATCCCTTGGATCTCCATCTTACTACAAATCCTGACTGCTATAAGATATCAGTCACTGCCCCCCTTAGTCGCTCAGACCACGACATGGTCACTGCCTCCTGCGCAATGCAACCCGAGGTCACACAGTCATCACACCCACGTATCGTTTGGCACTACAACTCCGCGAACTGGGACAAAATGCGAGATTACTTTTCATCATTTCCATGGGCGTCTGTCTGCTTCTTTCATCCTGACCCCTCTGATATCTCACAAAACGTCACCTAAATTATCCAAGCTGTCATGGAATTATTTATTCCACGTACACAGAAAACCTCTTCAGCCACTCAAAAACCCTGGTTCTCTAAATCCTGTGACGAGGCCAGACTTGAAAAGGTCAAAGCTCACAAAACGCTTCTACACAATCCCAGTCAAGAAAACCGTCAAGCATTTAACGACGCAAGAAACCGCTATGTCCGCATTCTTTCTGAGGCAAAAAACTCGTTTCATAACCACATCAAAAACAAAGTACTCTCAAGCTCCAACGGCAGCAAACCCTTCTGGACTCTTGTTAAATCTATTGGGAATAATTTCTGCAAGAGCACGTTCCCACCTCTTGTCTCAGGGGATGAAATTGTTTCTACAGCCCTGGGCAAGGCTGAACTTTTTGCCTCGCTGTTTGCTGGAAATTCTACTCTCAACCCACCTCCACCAACAGTCCCGAATGTCGCGCATAAAATGACGGATATCATTTTCAAAACTAAAAAGGTACGAAAGATGCTCTCTTCTGTTAATAACAGGAAAGCCTCTGGCCTTGACGAAATCCCAGCAATTGTTCTCAAAAAATGCGCACCAGAACTTGCTCCTGTCCTGACTCGTCTGTTTCAGACATTTTACAATAGAGGCATATTCCCTAGTAACTGGAAAACTGCTCGAGTACAACCCGTCCCCAAGAAAGGATCCAAAGCGCTTCCTAGCAACTACAGGCCTATTTCTCTCCTTTCAGTCGTCTCTAAAGTGATGGAAAAGTATATAAACACCGAATTACTAAAATTTCTTGAAAAACACAGTCTAATCCACGACAGGCAGTATTGATTCCGTCAGCGCAGATCAACTGCCGACCTCCTTTCCTTTGTCACCCATTCTTGGAACAAGTCTATGGAACTACACGGTGAATCCCAAATTGTCGCTCTAGACATATCCAAAGCATTCGATCAGGTCTGGCACGCAGCGCTGCTTAAAAAACTTTCGGTCTATGGCCTACCACGAAAACTCTGTACCTGGACAGCAAATTTCCTCTCCAACCGGAGCATTTCTGTTGTCGTGGATGGCCATTCCTCTAAACTGTATCCAATTAATGCAGGAGTTCTTCAAGGTTCAGCTTAAGCCCCTTTGTTTCTTCTCTACATTAATGACCTCCTCTCTAGCACATCCAACCCAGTTCACAGTTACGCGGACGACAGCACCCTCCACTCAAATATACAATATTCTAAGCCTGTCTCTTCAGCCCAATTAGATGAGGATCGCAGACTCATGGAGGGTTCTATCTCCGTGGATCTCCAAAAAATATTAGACTGGGGAAGTAGAAATCTTGTACAATTCAACCACACCAAATCACAGTCTTGCTTTTTTTCTCATAAGAGATACACAAGCCCTAGACCCATCACAATGAACAACCAAGTTATTCAAAGTAATGAGTCCTTTTTACTTGTTGGTATTTCTGTGGATCGGAATTTGAATTGGCATCAGCATGTCACATCAATTGCAGAAGCGGCTGCTAAGAAATTAGGTTTCCTCTTGCGGGCTCGAAAATACTTTTCACCAGCTAATCTCTATACCTTATATACTTCACAAATAAGACCAAACCTCGAATACTGCTCCCACATCTGGGGTGCTGCTGGCGCTTCTACACTCGCTATCCTGGACTCCATTGAGAAGAGAGCTATACGTCTCATCGATGACCCTACCCTCACCCAAAGGCTGCCATCCCTTGCCCACCGACGTGTGATTGGTGACCTCTCTCTCTCTTTTACAGATATCTGCACGGGCAGTGCTCAGAGGAACTTTCTTCCATAGTTCCTCCACCTGCTGTCCACAACAGATCTACCAGGGGAACAGAGTGAATGCACCGTTTTACTGTCCAGGTCACCAGACATAGAACATCTAGTTATTCCCTCTCTTTTGTCCCGCGGACCTCAAAGTTGTGGAATTCCTTGCCGGCACATGTTTTTCCTTCTCCCCCGAACCTCCAAACCTTCAAGTCCAGAATTAACAAGTTGCCTCTTTCCTCCTTGTCGACACCCACGGTACGATAGTATTTAGGCTGTAAGCCCTCGTGGTGTGTTGTTGACATAAAAAAATGTAATTAGTGATATTGATTTTAACTAAGTATTCTATGATCAAAAGTAAGACAAAATAGTCGTATAAACAAGATCCGAAAAAAGTTTCACAAGAGCCCTTTTAGACGAGGATACCGTATAAGATATACGTTTATCCGGTATACTGAATTACGGTCCAAATTTTCAATATACTGTATCTCACAGCGAGCGCCCAGCATCAGGTCATGGTTTTACACGTTAGAAAAACCAAAAAGGAGGTTCTATTGTCAAAAATCTTTGATGGCAAATTTTTGTTTGCCTTCTTTTCGAGCCATTGTCAGCACTTCTTGCATTTCTTAGCGAATATGTATGCCACAGCCAGCCATCAAAAAATTCGCTAACATTAACAAAACCGGGTTTTCAACATAAATGCACAAAATGATGAATTTGATTTAATGAATTAATTACAGCAAAATCTCTATCACAAGGTAAGCATGAATTGCTTATAACATGTTAGAATTACTGCACCTCCCCAAATAGGCCTGTTTCTGTCAAAGACACACACAGGCTAACAATGCAGAGATGTTTATTTTTGCCAGAACAGTTATCCGAAATTAGACGCGAGATAAATGGAGCCCAAACAATGGCCCGTTATAATACAATGTCGCCTTCCCACGGTAAGAACCGCTGAGTCAACCGTCGTCTTAACGGAGCCAAGAACTTTGCAGGTTCAAAGTGCAAGTAGAACGGAATATCACTGTGAGAATCTACATCAGCAGATTCCTTGTTTATCCAGAGACAATAGTGCCACGCCTGGAGGGAAGACTATAAAGAGGCTACACACAGAGGTAGAACCGTTCATTCTTGTTCCGAGTAAGTCATTAGCACACCGAGTGCATAGACATTAGATCACATGTAGGTTGATCGTCTTATTTTTAGTATATTATATTATTCATTTTTTTGTAACTAAGTAATTAAGTATCGATTGTTCAAAGTATTAAATAAATTGTTTTAAAAATTCAAACGTCTTAACCGTGAAGTTAAGTGGCGCAGTCGTTAGTATTGGTTAGAAAACCGAAAGCATATCGATTTTTAAGCGTATCGACGCCTAATAACCAATTCGAGCCAAGCAGAGCCAAGTTAAAACAGAAATAGTGGCCAAGCAGAGCCAAATGGAAGCAGCAACCATCGTATTATGGTAAGTTTACTGCTATCCCATTTTTACATTTCCAATTTTTATATGTGTTGTATTGAAACGTTATATGTCTGATTCAGAGGAAGAATCACAAAGTTTATGTAACATAGAGTATAGATTTTGATCAATCAGCATTAGCGACAATAACATAACAGTAAATCATTCAAATATTAATAAGAGTAGTAATAGTAGCAACATGACAGACCAATTCAAAGAATTTTTTCTGAAAGCTATTCCCGAGTTCGACGGGCAACCAGCCAACGTAGGCAACTTTTTAAAGGCATGTGACTTGGTCATGAATCAGTTCTACGTGCCAAACGAGAATATGTATATGAATCACTTCTTGCTAAATTATGTTCAAACTAAACTAACGGGAACAGCCCGGCTTATAGTAAATACAAAGATAATCAACACGTGGGCAGACCTGAGAGAGGCCATTGTTCAGAATTTCAGTGACCAAAGAGATGATCACAGTTTATTAGCTGAGATGTTAACCTTGAAACAGCGTAATGCTGAAGACGCACTGTCGTTCGCGAACAGATGCCGTCATATAGAGCAATTGCTCATCTCGAGTTTAATAGCTAACGAGCAAAATAAAGGCGTGCGATTAATTAAGAAAGAACAAGCTTTGAAATTTGTGTTCGCAGAAGATTTCGATTATAGAGATAAAACAATAAATAAGAATTTCAGTAATAATAATAAATTAGAAGGACAAAACCGTACTTTCTTTCAGAGACAAAATAACCCACCTTTTCAGAATGTACAATTTCAGAGACCTTTCCAAACAAACTTTAGACCATTTCAACAATATAATAATCAAAACAATCACACAAATTCCCAGCCTAGACAAAATCAACAATTTGTACCAAGGCAAAATTTTTCGAGTCAATTTAGGCGACCCAACTTCAATAATCAACCGGGTCGACCCAATGTAAATCATAATGCTAACAGAAATTATCACGAACCAATGGAGGTAGATAGTTCTAACACGAGACTGTCGATACCAAGGAGAGCAGGCCATGTAAATAATATAGAATTTAATGAGAACGAAGTAAATGAAACAAATTACGATTTGAATTATGTAAACGAAAAATTAAATTACGAAAATTCGCCAGCCGAGGAATACGATATCCAACAGCGAAATTTTCCCACTGCAGGGCCCTCAACGAGAGAACCGTGATAGATATAAATAATATGAATACATTATGTAAGTTACCGTATATAGAATTAAACGAAATATCAGGTAAATTTTTGTTAGACTCAGGATCTTCAAAAAATCTTTTGAATCCTGCTGTAGCATATTATAAGTTCCCTAAAAACATATTTACGCATGATTTTACCATACGCACCGCGCATGGCATTTCGAAGCACTGTAAGCGTGCACGTATTAAACTTAAATCGATTTCAGAGGAGATACAAGAGTTCTGCCTGTTTAACTTTAACACATTTTTTCGGGATTAATTGGGATGGAATTTCTGAAACGAAACGAAGCTAAAATAGATTTTAAGGATCACAAACTGTAAATAGGCAAGAATATTATACCAATAAAATTCACAGATCTTAGCGAGAGTCAATCGGGACAGACAGAAACCAAAGCAGATGGTTTAGTGCTACCCGAGACTCATTTAAATTTAAACAATATAATAACCCAGCAGTATTTCGTACGCAATGAAGAACTTGAGACAATTAATCACGTACTAAATAATAACCAAGCTTATAATGTAAGAGATAGGCCATTCAGCAGATTAAATAAACAATATGCATCTGAAACCAGATACAGCCAAAGGCGAAGTCCGTTTGCACCAGTAGTTATACAAAATAACAATTCTAGTACAACTCATATTAATAATTTAAACACTTACGATACGGGGCGTAATCAAAAACGAATTAATAACGAGAATGTCTTAATTGAACAAATAGATACAGGAGAATTAAATGACGAGGAAAAACAATTGTTATTTAGTTTATTATCAAAATATCAGGACATATTTTTAAATAAAAACGAACCATTGACGCACACAAATGCGATAAAACATAGAATAAGGACAACAGACGCCATACCTGTCCATTCTAAATTATATAGATACCCGTACGTACATAAACCGGAAGTAGACAGACAAATAAATGACATGTTAAGACAAAAAATCATTAGGAAAAGCCACAGCCCATATAGCTCACCTATTTGGGTTATATCAAAGAAAATGGACAAGTCAAATAAACAAAAATGGAGAATTGTGGTGGACTATAGGAAACTAAATGAAAAAAACAATACCGGACAGACACCCAATTTCCAAAATTGATGAAATACTGGACAAAATTGGGCGAGCCCAATATTTTTCGACGATCGATTTGATCTCTGGGTATCACCAAATTGAAATGGACCCCAGGGACATAGAAAAAAAACAGCGTTTACCACCGATACAGGCCATTGGGCGTACACCAGGATGCCGCTCGGGTTATCTGGGGCTCCAGCGACCTTTTCTAGGCTCATGCAGAACGTATTAGAAGGCCTAATTGGACAAACATGTCTTGTATATATTGATGACGTCATAGTTTTCTCCACATCGTTACAGGAACACCTTGAGAAACTAAAACTAGTATTCGAGCTCTTCAGGCAAAGCAACTTAAAGATCCAGCTAGACAAAAGCGATTTCCTAAGGAAGGAAGCCGAGTTTTTAGGACACGTGGTCAGCCCAGACGGGATTCGTCCGAATCCAAAGAAACTGGACGCAATAAGGAAATTCCCGATACCTAAAACCCCAACGGAAATAAAATCATTCCTAGGATTAGTTGGATACTATCGTAAATTCATAGAAAACTTCGCACACGTTACGAAACCACTAACAAAATGTTTAAGGAAAAACTCGAAGATAAACGTGAACGACGAAGAATACATTGCTGCCTTTAACTCATGTAAAGACATATTAATGAATTCACCTGTACTTATATCACCGGATTTTTCTAAAAACTTTATATTAACAACCGACGCTTTAAACGTAGCGATAGCCGGAATATTAAGCCAGGGCGAACCCAATGCGGATCACCCGATAGCTTACGCCAGCCGGACATTAAACGACACCGAATCCAGGTACAGCACAATCGAGAAAGAATTATTAGCCATCGTGTGGGCAACTAACTATTTTAGACCATACTTATACGGAAGGAAATTCACTATATACACGGACCATAAACCTTTAAAATGGTTATTTTCGTTAAAACAACCAAATTCAAAATTGCTCCGTTGGAGATTAAAATTGGAAGAATATGAATTTAAAATTGAATACAAAAAAGGAAAGCTAAACTGCGCAGCAGATGCACTGTCCAGAGTAGAAATAAACCCAGTAGACATAGATAATCAGTCAATGGCGAATAATATCGACGAAGAGGAAGAAATCATAGAAATTGACGATGACGACACAGCAAACTCGAATGCGGACTCGTATTCAGCACCAGGCATACCAATACTCGAGGAAGAAATCGTTAACAGCAAAACCAATCAGATAGTTTTTAAAAATACGGATAAACCAGACATATTCTCAGTCAGAAGAGACAAAAGAAATTTCATATATGCAAACTTCAATTTAAATAAACCCGATCAGATAGAGAAATTTATAAAAGAATACTGTTTACCACAAAGGAAATATTATTGCATTTTTGTAAATGAACAAGATTACCAACTAATAAGTTCGGCAATCAATAAAAACTTTAATAACGTAGAATCACACAAATTTTATAGATGTCTGGAAATTAGGAATGAAATTAACGAGGACGAATTAACCGAGACTATAATGAAATATCACGAGGGGAAGAGTAACCATCGCGGGGCTGATGAGACTTACCTAAGAATGAAGAAAATATACTACTATCCCAACTTAAAGAAACATATAGAGGAATATGTACGAAATTGCGAATTATGAAAAACTTGCAAATACAATAGGAACTCGGTACAAATAGCATTGGAGCACACCCCCACAGCATCTAAACCATTAGAGATATTACACATTGACACATTCCAAATTGAACAAGCTATCTTCCTAACAATTATAGACCCATTTAGTAAATTTGGCCAACCATTTCCAATAAAAAGTAAAAGTGCTACTGAAATTGCAAAAAACTTGATTAAGTACTTTTCACAGTATGGAGCGTGTAAAATAATAATCGCAGACACAGGTACGGAGTTTTCAAACCAGGTAATTAAAGAACTATTAGAAACATATCAGATAGAGTTATATATAACAACACCGCAAAACCCAACATCCAATGGACCTATCGAAAGATTTCACAGCACGATTATTGAACATTATCGATTATTCAAAATGAAATTTAAAAATATGAAACCCATAGACTTAATACCATATTGTATATTCGCTTACAACTCGACAATACACTCACAGACACTAAAACCACCGTTTGATTTAATATTTGGCTACATACCAGAAATGTTTAACTATGACCCGGAAGTCATAATTACACAGGAATACAACGTACAACATAAAGATTTAATGCAAATTATTTACGAGATAGTCAGAAGCAAGACAGAGAATTCAAAAATAAAAACGTTACAACGGACAAATAAAAACACGAACCAACCGTTCAAGGAAGGTGACATTGTCTACAAAAAGATACCACCAGGCTTTCATAAAAAACATAAAAATCCATTTTCAGGACCGTACTCAATAATATCCCTATTAGAACATAACAAAGCTATTTTAATAAATCATAAAAATGACGAAGAGACGATAGCACATTTAAGAAATTTACGTATTGCAGGTTCCTTGCCACGGGAATAACAGCCCAAATACAAGACTTGACAGACAACCCAGGCATGTTACCAAAGAAATTAGGCACAGCATACACTGAGACTAGCAACTGGAATCTGATACACATACATGACTTGACACAATTACATAGAGACTACAACCAAATAAAAAGACACTACGCAAATACAGTTACCTTCATGACAAAAGATTACCATTCTGAATATCATAATTTCATATTGACATTGAATTTCACCATAGATAATGTAGACGATATATTTTATAGGATTTTTCCAAATAACAATATTATTATTAGACGAAAACGTGGCCTAATAAACGGACCAGGTTTTATATTTAAGTCAATCACGGGGAATCTCGATTCACAAGATGGGGAACGCATTCAGCAAGCATTAGAAGCCTTAACGACAGATCAAAATAAAATTCATGAACTCTTTAGGTCCCAAAATTCGGTCATGCTCGAGGCAATAGTCGAATTTAATAAAACGATAGTAGGATTGAGTCATAACCAAGGCACGATAGCAAATAGGATAAATGAATTAGGTAATGCAGTAGAAAGCCTGCGAAGTGAACAATTAACTCACTATCATCGCATTAAGATCCTAGAGTTACTCATGCAGCTAGGACAATTATTAAACAATATTTAAGAAATAGCATTAACAACAGAAAATGCCATCACTTTTGCAAAATTAGGAATCTTTCATACATCCATACTAAAACCAACATTTATAATAAAAGAAATCAATAAAATACAAAATTATGCAACTAATGCTAAAGTAATAACAACCACTGATCTAAATCTATACGAAAAAGTATTTAAAATAAAAGCAGCCCAAAACAATTTCAAAATTATATTTCAAATAGAAATACCTCTGGTAGATGAATCAGAATATGATTATTATCAATTATATACATTACCTGTCCCTAGAAAGACACCTTTTTACCATGATAATTCCCAGAACCAAATACCTTATCCTAAGCAGTAAACAATATGCCTATCGTAATGAAGAATGTCAAAATTTAAAGAACCAAATATATTTTTACAAAGACGACAATCCAACAACCATGAATGATCAAAACCCATGTGAAATAAAGCTAATAAAATTTCAAAAACCTATTAACAATTGTAATCAAGAATTAGTCAAAATTAATAGAACCACAGTTTCGAGATATGGAACCAGTCAGTATATAGTTATAGCACCCGAAGAAACTAACGCCAGAATAATTTGCAAGGAACAGGAGTGGACCAACATCATCAAGGATACAAAATTAATCAACCTGCAACCAAATTGACAATTAACCATAGGCAACAAAATCTACAAGACCGGCCCAGCAACAGCAGAAACACAACAACTATTCAACCTGCCTACACTAGAAACCCCCATTCCAGAAGATCAACCAAATCCAGGACCAGTACCCGAAATATCATTAGAAAACGTACAGCTACACAACATCAATCAAATCCAACACCAACTTCAGAAAAGTAAACAAAATATACCAGGACCTATAACAATACCAATCCATAACCTGAGTATATGGACAATATTACTGTACATAGCTGTCTTAATAACCATCACAACTATAGCAGTCCGAATGGGGTTGAAGAAACGAAGAACCAACAAAGAAGATAAAGGAACAAAAACAGGAACCACCGAGTCCGGATTTCCGTTGAAAATCCGGAACGAACCATAGCTTCGTCTTTAAAAAGGGGAGGAGATAAATGGAGCCTAAACAATGGCCCGTTATAATACAATGTCGCCTTCACACGGTAAGAACCGCTGAGTCAGCCGTCGTCTTAACGGAGCCAAGAACTTTGCAGGTTCAAAGTGCAAGTAGAACGGAATATCACTGTGAGAATCTACATCAGCAGATTCCTTGTTTATCCAGAGACAATAGTGCCACGCCTGGAGGGAAGACTATAAAGAGGCTACTCACAGAGGTAGAACCGTTCATTCTTGTTCCGAGTTAGTCATTAGCACACCGAGTGCATAGACATTAGATCACATGTAGGTTGATCGTCTTATTTTTAGTATATTATATTATTCATTTTTTTGTAACTAAGTAATTAAGTATCGATTGTTCAAAGTATTAAATAAATTGTTTTAAAAATTCAAACGTCTTAACCGTGAAGTTAAGTCGCGGGTCTTTAATTCCGTCTGGCAGGTAGTTGTCAATGAAATTTATTAATCCATGATGCCACATCATTTGGACCTTTACTTGCAATATTTTCTGGATATACATAAAAGTAAGCTCTGTTGGTTTTTAAGTCATGAATACCAAATACTGAGACACTTAACTGTGTAAGGTGGAACAAGCTTTGCACAGGTGTTAAATTCAACTACAAATTTTGCATGTAGTCGATATGTTGCCGCTTTCACCTTCAGGACTACGTTTTCTTTTTTGTTTAACATTTACTCTCGCTAC
Source organism: Tillus elongatus (assembly GCA_964006375.1). Taxonomy (NCBI): domain Eukaryota; kingdom Metazoa; phylum Arthropoda; class Insecta; order Coleoptera; family Cleridae; genus Tillus; species Tillus elongatus. The sequence goes on along the minus strand of OZ023263.1, from coordinate 128,182,552 downwards.
TAAATCCTGAACACAAAGATCCTGTAAATTTTTGAAAGGAAAGCCAGAAAAGTTTTTGAAAATAGTTTGTCTCATATCGGCGTCTTTTTTTTTTAGAACAATTCATGGCACACCTGAAGTCAAGGATAATATGTAAATAAATTTAACTGCAATAATGAAGCTAATAACCAAGGATTCACCTGCAAAGATTATTATCAAGATTTGGCGTTATGGCGTTTACAGTTTTGTTTGTCTAACTCTTAATCCTTTCACTCTGGCATTTCGATTCACATTTCGTCTATATATCTCGTCATTGCGAACCCATCTGCGGCGTTTCAGAGGAATAATTGGTAATAATAACTAGTTATTTTTAGAAATTAACAATACTTTTATTTACAAACGACCACACTGAATTTTGTACTTTAGAAAATTCCAGGTTAGGTGTGTAATGCAACAACACTGCAAACAGTTGGTATCTAATAATCACTTGCACAAAAGTTAACGAAATCGAAATTTTGTTACCCTCTATTGGTGTTATAAAAAGGAAGCTAATTGGTTCTCCCTTGCATGTTATGGAAATATATTCATGTTTTTCTACACCACTAGACAAAAAGCTATTGTGGATATTTGAGTTTATCCGAACGTATGATTGGTTATGATCACAATTGATTAAAAAAAAATACATTTTTCTTGGGTGCATTTATATATGCAATTAGCTATTGTCTGGGCGGCGATAAGATGTTAGTGAGTAACACAATAACTTTTATTGTCCGTTACTAGGTTGTACCTGGAGAAATCAAAGGTGCTTATGTTACGGACGATCCAATAATATAAATAAAATTTGGAGCTATGACTATAGAAATGTTCTGAAAATATAAGTTTCACTAATGGGGATTAAGGCTTAAATAATTATTCAGACATATATGAAAACGAGTACATAATGAGTAACTGGAATTAATTTCCGAACGATCTAGTGGCAGGTGTTCGCTTTGAAAATTAGTCAGGGATGCTTGTACCACACTCTATTGATTGCCATTCTATTGATTGCCACCGGACTTATACACATGTGAAAATTTCAAAGCTCTAGCTAAATTATAAATAGTCAAAGTTCTGATCGCTATATTTCACCTACATGCGAAAAGGTGAAACTTAATAAAATAGTTTAAAAGCAAATAGAAGCTAAAGATTAATATACTCGCAGGAATCGAATTATTCAGTCAAAATTTGTTGAGACTGAATCAAAGTAGCTTTCTCTTTAATTATAACTAGTTAAAGTTCTTTGATTGTTGTTGCCCTTACTTGGTGAAACTTGTCCATACTGCATACAGTTAAAGTTCTGATTGCTATATTTGACCTACATGCCAAAAGATGGACCTAAATAAAATAGTTTGAAAGCAAATAGAAGCCAAATAATAATATACTCACAGGAATTATTCAGAGTCGAACTTTGTTGAGACTGAATCAAAGTCGCTTTCACTTTCTTGGTCACTGCTAGTTAACTGTATGATGAGAGCTACAACGAACACTCCAACATGAACGTCCAGCTCCCACATTCTGTCCTCAACTTTTGTAACTTAGTCAAAACATGTTTCCATGTTTCAGCAGTGACGTGTTGAATGGCCTCGTTGAACAAACTTTTTGCGTCTGCCATTTTCAAGGTAGTATTCTTCCTGGCAACTTCTCCTTTGATCTGCGCCCATATTAATTCAATGGAGTTGAATTTACAATGAGATGAAGGAGGACTTTCACATTAAATTCTTATCTTATCTCATCAACGACATATCTGATATGTTGGCTTTTATGCAGGCGCGCAATATCTAGCAACATCTCTCAGCATTTGATTATCGTGATGAATCCCATAGTCCTTAGTCGGTCTATTATTTTACCCTTTCTCCCTGCCGACGTTGGTTTCGGCTCCAATGGGCGACTGTGCTATGGAGTGTTGTCCCTCACGATTATAGAATCCTGCTCTACACGTGGCAGAATTGAGGCGAACCACTTGCCAAATGTTTCGGCAGTCATCTCCTCGTGACAATCGCCCGTCTTCTTACCATCAAATGAGAGTAGTCCTCCTTGTAGGAAGTCGCTGTAACTACCTATGTGGGTGATTATCAGACGACGTCCTTTACCTTAAGGCGCCTTCAGCCCAGCAGACACCCATTTCAAAAATACCTGTTACTGCCTACTACTGGTTACTGATCAGTCTTGTCAAAGTCTAGAAACTGTAAGGCCTTCATTTTACCATGTTTCATCCATACAGTATATTTTCCCTCTTTTCTGAATTCTCAAATTTGACTCATAAAACTATTTATGTTTTCTCAATGGGAAGGCTTTTCTGATTCCTTCTCTTAGAAAACGGAAGTTAATGGTTCTTAATGTTGTCAATAATACGCGACGCGATATTTTCGGTATGATATCTGATGGGCGCAGATTTTTTTAAAGTTTGGCAGTTCGTTTCTGAAGAAAAGGGAATAAGCTATACGGCGTATCACATATTTTGTATCGTCGCCCAGAATATTTGTTACTACCCTTAGCTTGTTGCTTTACCGTAGTTAAGCCACTGCAACTAGTTTGGTGTTTTAAGATCTTATATACAGCGCTTTCTTTGGCTTTTGTGGGCATGCCGCACAATTTAACTGCATCTGTTTTCTAAAGATTTGCATCGCGTTCTCAGAGCCCGTGAAATACGTTACACACCATGTTTTTCTCTTCTTGCGTTAAATGCCTCCTTCGTGTTTTACCACTCAATACGAGTACTTCTCAAGTTGCTTCCATTCTGCGTGCAGTTCTTACTACATATACACTGTAACGAAGCGTTATTTATTTACGGTTTTTGTTGTTGAAAAATGCACCCTATAAGTAAATAATAAACTATCGATATTCGACTATATATATATATATATATATATATATATATATATATATATATATATATATATATATATATATATATATATATATATGTATATAAATATTTTACCAGAAAAATATTTTTAAGCAAACAAGATTTTGTTAAAACGTGTGTTTTATTGTTATCTTATTGGGCTCGATATCTACGCCCATGGGATGGGAATTAAAATGTATTCTATACCTGCTCATCTGTCACGTTAGGTACATGTTAAGGCAAGATTTCTTCGCTACCACTCCATCGTCATTGTTCGTTAATTGCCGTTGCAGCTCGGCACAAACATGTTTATCTTGTTGCGAGTTAAATAGTCCCTATCATTATTTCAGCTATGCGCAAGCTTCTTGTGCCGATATGTAGCGGGAAACTTATTGCAATGACACACAACGCTATATCAGAATTGTGAGCCGATTTCAGCCATGAGTCACATCATTTATTTTGGAACCCGAGTATAATTTATATTTCTCATCATACCATATATATTTTGCTTTGCTGATTTTTAAAAATTTAACGTCGGCCTATTTCTGCGACTATGGCCAATCACCGACGCTAGGGAGCAGTTTCACCTCTCTAGCCTGAAAATTTTCCCGAACCCCCCGCCTTTCTGTAAGGAGGCTATGGATCTTTAACGTGCCCAATGTCGCATGGGACCCGGGACCGACAGCTTTACGGTCCTCCGAAGGGCGGAACGTGCAGACATTCAACTTGCTCAAATACAATGCCAGAACTACGGTTCACATTAATTTATTACCGTTTGTGCTGAAAAAATGAAAGGGAAACCCTGGGAATCGAACCCAGTACCCCTCAGTGCAGAGGCACACGTTCTTACCCCTGGACGATCAAGGCTCTAGCCTTGCTGAAAAAACAAGTTGATAAATAGGTGAATTGATGTTAAAAGTTTTTTTTTGAAGGTGTATTTATTTAATTATCTTAATAATTTTAAATTCTCAGTGTTCATACCGGGACGCTACCGGGCTGGCGCCTTGTCTCCCGGCAGGTTGCTGCGGCCAAGCTTGTGCTGCCATTCGGTAGCTGCTTTGTCTACAGGTGCTCCTTCACAGTATGCAAATTTAATACTCGTGATGGACAGCCGCTTAGTATTACAGGCCTCTAATCACTGGAGTGGTTCTCTAGAACCAAAGATATAAGTTTAGATAACGCTAATGTAATTCGAAGAGACAACGGTACTGCTGTAAGCAACTCAATTAAAAAAACAATTCACAATCACCAAAGAACGCTTATTTTAAATGTTAACCCCGTAATACCGCATTCCATGATAGAACAGGCCAAGGGATGCTTGGTGTCAGCCGACGAAACCTCAAAATAAATTTTCTTGAAAATTTGCAAACATTATTTCTGCAACATTAAACATTTATTATTAATTACCAAATTTCACAAAAATCTTACACAAAATAATTTCCATGGCAACACAAACAAATATCTGCGAAAACTACCTAAATATTTTTTGCACGAAAATTTGCTAACGAAGTACATTAAAATTAAAATTATATGCCTAATCTGTAATTAAAATCGAAAATAAAATAATTTGTTTGCACTAAAATCCATTAAAAGATTATTTCCGACAGATTTCGTTAAACAGATGTTTCATCAAAACTCCATTGAATAATTTTTCACGCAGAAATTTGGCACGAATGTTTCTTCAAAGAAAATTTATTAAATTTACTTATAAGAAAATTAACTATTAAAAGAAAAAATTTTACAACAAAATTTGCTAATAAAGGTAAATTCAATAAATTTAAAAATAATCAGAATCTCATTTAAGTACATAATTATATACTTTTTCTGTGGCTTCACAAAGAGAATTAGCATGCCTGGCGATGCTGTGAAAAATGAACCCGGTTGCAGAGCAGAAAACTAACACTTCTGAATTCAGAGAAAATTCGCTTGCTTGGCGATGTTGTGAAAAATGAAACCGGTTACAGAGAAAAAAACAACCACTTCTGAATTCACAGAAAATTTCTCTACGTCTGTGTTAACTACGGAACTGTTTTACCAACTAAGGGCAACAACAGCTGCTATTAAAATTAAACAGGAAAGTCCTTGTCCACTGAGTGATTTTTTCAACAAAAGTCGCTAATAGATTATTGGGCTTACATAATCCTTCAGATAACGTTGAAATTGAATCAAAGACAAAAAAATCTGGACGCAGCAAGTGTGTTATGGAAGTGAATTTTCATACAAATGTCCTTAGTAGCATATATATCTCTTTAATGCAAGCAGGCATCCATTGGTTACCGGTATAACTTATATTGTAGAAACAAGGTACCATATATTATCAAAATAACTTGTTTGACAATGTACAAAAATTTTCCGAAACTAAACTTAAAATGTTTCCGAGAAAAGCGGTTTCCTAGCCAAAGAACCTTAGGTTAATAGCAAATTGAGTTATTGAAATTTGAAGCATTTAATGAAAATTCGCTACCAAAACGCACTTACTGCGTCTCGACTCTTTTTCTTACAAACATGCCTCATATTTCGATAAAAAGTGCAACAATGCAATAATATAAAATTAAAAAGTTTGCGCTCACTTGAAGAAATCTTTTTAAAACTCAAAAGTCGCGGTCTCCTCATTAGCGAAAATTTTCTACGAAAATTAGCTAAAAATTATAGACCCTTAAAGCATAAAGTTAACTAAAACTACAGCAGAGAAAGGGTCTATTTGAAATGAAATTTGTGGAAATATTTTAGTAAAATGAAGGGCAATGACGGTTGAAACTGAAACTTAAGGGTTTTACAGAACATTCTTCTAGCGACATCTTCTTTACATAATCCGTATGTGTTTCAGGTTCTTTGCCTAAATGTTGCCAAGTTTGACGTTTCAAACCGCGACTTTCACGTTTTGAGGAAAACCCCAAATTGTTTGTTTTTAAATGCCCATAACTTTTTTGTTTTTAAACGTAGAGACCTAAATTTTGGTACGTAATTCACACTGTATAATACAAATACACTTACCGATAAGTTGTTTAAAAAAATCTTTCGGATTTTCGCCAAAAATTGTTTGTAAATTTTCATTCAAAAAGCTTTTTTAGGCGTTTTGTCAAAAAGATCATTTGATGAAATATGGGACATTATTTCTATCCTATAAGGTATACTGGTAACCAAATTTGGTGCCCGCTTTCATTAAGAAAAGACATATTTATTGTTAAAGACATTTTAATGAAAATTCACTACCATAACACACTTGCTGCGTCCAGACCTTATATATATATATATATATATATATATATATATATATATATATATATATATATATATATATATATATTGATAAAGGTAAAGGTAAGATGCTTACTGGCAATTAGGCCATTGCTGACCCTTTTTGCTCATCTAAACTAACCTACCCTCCACCTTAAACTCGAACTCAACGACGACAGTGATTTTTGAAAAATCATCCGGCGCCGGTGAGGCTCGAACCGTCGTCCCCCGAGTCCGTATTGGAAAGTCAGAATCGACTTTCCCGCACGGCCACGGAGGCGCTATATATATATTGATAAGGTAACAATGAAAATATCCACACGTATATACTATTACATGAAAGTCGAACACCATACAAGTCAACAAAATACTTTAGAACAACCCATATAAAGACTAACAAAATTAAAAAAAAAAAACAAACAAAAACCTACTCTTTGCTGTATACAGTGTCTAGGCAGTGAATGATTATCATGACAGGGAGAAAATAAAACTAACCATTTTACAGGCATATCATAAGACCTGGTATAAAATTTAAAATCCAAGTTAGGATTGATTCCCAAATATGATGTATGTAGAAGAAGGTAAGACAAGAATATAATAATTGTAAATTAGTTTATAAGAGTGGAAGGTCTATACAAACTGAAAATTATATCCAGGACAGAATATACTGCAGAAAAATGATTGAACTTACTGCGGACAAATAAGAGATAAAGACTCTAAAGCAAGATAAAGTGAATATTCGCACAGTACAAACAGTACAAAGTAGTTTTTAGGAAGTTTAATGTGGTATTATGGTGTTTAGAATTAAGAATATTAAGATGTCATAACCTAGATATAGATCAGATGATTAAATTTACTAGCAGAGGTCAAATTGACAAGGCAAATGTAGCATATAGGTTAAGGATGCAAAGAATGACCAACATCAATTAAAAATGAGGTATCCGCAGAAATAATGAGGAAGATTATTGTGAAAAATCTTGAGACAAAAGAGTTTTGAAGGTGGCCAACAAGAAATTTTCAATTGGTTACCGTCGTCGAGAGAAAAAAATAAACAGAAGGAAGAAAAATTATAAGAAGATTGGAGGAAGAAAAAAATTAAGGACAAAAGGAGATTTTATTAAGTTTGGAGCAAGTTTTTGTAAAGCAGAAAGTTCAAGGGAACAATCAAGAAGATTGACAGTTCAACCTAATAGCACGAAGACAATTCAGGGAAGAACAAGTACGAGAGAAAATCTGTGAGTGAGTAGAGTAATAATACTTACCTTTTTGTGTGGCTCATGCACCGCTTCAAGAGATTATCGTATAAAGCCTTAAAACTATTATAAAGTAAACATAAAGGGGGCCAACTGATTGAAGCAACCATCTTTGTTTTCCATCAATCATAACAAGGTGCTTGTAAGGCCATCTGTCGACCGCAAATATCATTACGCGTACTTCGCCAACGAAGAAAACCAACCATTGACTACGCATCAAAATTAAGGATTGAATAAGCTAAGCGGTTACCATTTGGTTTTGTTCTTGTTAGTCTATGTAGTATAAGAGACATATGTTTATGTATAAGTATATTTGAAAATTTAGTAAACCAATAAACTGGCCAGTACTTTTTACCGGGGGTTGTGATTGTTAAAAGAGAAAAAAGGTACATTATAAAGAATAAGTAGGTATTTGTCATCTGTCTCTATTAATAAATATTCAAGTTTTGTGTCAATATAAAATCCTTGCTTTATTTTGGTTTATACATATATAAGTACTTGGAAAAAACAACAAATATAAAAAAGGGCAGCATCTGCAAATATAAAGAAAAGAAAAGATCAATTTTTTTGAAAAATTTTTCATATATGCAAAGTTATAAAAATTTTGAAGGGCTTGAACCCACTAGCCTAATAAGCTCCCTGTTTTTAAAGTCAAATGTATTCATGCGATCAATGTTATGTGGCATACAGCAATATAAAGGCATTGAATACACCAAGGTGTAATTTACACACACAAATCCTTGTTGAGCACACGTTAACAACTCATTTCACTAAACTTTTACAGGTAAATAAAACATAAAAGTTAAAATACTTAAAAATTAGAACTAAATCTATTTAAACTAGTTATTATATCAATTACATCAAACATTATTCGTCATTATATCAAGGGATATTATTAAAAACGTTAGTAAAAACCCTTATTTTTCAAAATATATATATATATATATATATATATATATATATATATATATATATATATATATATATATATATATACCGGGTGATTCGTAACGCAATTGACACAGAATGTACGCGTGTAGAGGGCCTCAAAATATGCCGATCTTTTTTTATATTTTTTTTTTCTGACGCCCATGTTCGGTGAGATATTGACCTCGAACAATTACAAGAAACAGCTGTATTGCAGCAATGCACCGACATAGAACAACCAAATTTGGTAGATGGTTTTCTTTTATCAATGTCGCAAGGGGGCAAAAATTTGAAGTGGATATAAACTCAAAAAGGGGTGAATTAGGGTGGGTCACCTTTTAAGCGACATGGTTTTTTAAACGTTAACCTAATTAAAAGTTAAAGTCCATCACTTTTATAGAAAATTAAATATTGTGCGTTTTTCTCCTCTTGTCAATTTTTAGACAAATCACCCATTTTTGAGAAAAATGAGATTCTTAGATTTGAGATCAACAAAATTAGGACCCTTGAAGACTTTATTAAACACATGAAGATGTCATCCAGCACTTTTTATGAAAAAGACAAAATGGAAGTCATTTTAAACAATATCTTAAGCGTTTTAGCGAATTTTTTTTAAAAAAAAGCGCTTATGGGGAGATCTGTGTTTACATATATATATATATATATATATATATATATATATATATATATATATATATATATATATATATATATATATATATATATATATATATATATATATATATATATATATATATATATATATATATATACAGGCTGTTTCAAAAAACATGCACCATCGCTCGTGGGGCAATTCCTTACTAAAAAATAAGAAAAAAAGTTCCTGTGCACATGGGCCCGGAAACGCATAGTTTCCAATATACAGGGAGTTCACTCTTTATAATAAAAAGACGCGTACCAAATTTGGTTGCCCTTACTTTGTTATTTCTGGAGATATGATTTTTTTTTATAAACAAAATACAACAACATATATATATATATATATATATATATATATATATATATATATATATATATATATATATATATATATATATATATATATATATATATCCGACCGATAACTCAAAAAATAATGGACCGATCTTGATAGAATTTGCAGAGTACCTTCCTTTTGCAAGTGGCATGGATAAGTTCGTCAGCCAGGAAAATCGGACCAGGTTTTCTTGGAAAATGTTGTATTTTGTTTATAAAAAAAATCATATCTCCAGAAATAACAAAGTAAGGGCAACCAAATTTGGTACGCGTCTTTTTATTATAAAGAGTGAACTCTGTACCAAAATCTAGGTCCTTATCTTTAAAGACAAAGAAGTTATGGGCAGTTAAAGCAACAAATTCTGGAGTTTTTCTCAAAACGTCAAACTCGCAATTTAAAACGTCAAACTCGCAATTTTAAACGTCAAAATTGGCAATGTTTAGGCAAAGAATGTGAAACAAATACCGTTTGTGAAAAGAAAATGTTGCAAGAAGAGTGTTCTGCAAACCCTTAAGTTTCAGATTCAACCGTCACTGCCCTTCATTTTACTAAAATATTTACAGAATATCCATTTCAAATAGACCCTTTCTCTGATGTGATGCTTTGGTGGCAAATTGGATATTTATTTGTAGGTTTAGTGAAGTTTATGGTTTAACGGTTTTAGCAAATTATCGTAGAACAAATTTGTTAATGCATTTTTGCATTTTTTATCGAAATATGATGCGTTCATAAGAAAAAAATTTGGACTTAGTAAGTGCATTTTGGTAGCGAATTTTCGGTAAATTTGCAGATTAGCTTTCGAACGCTTTTCAAAAAACTGTTTTCAGAAACCTGTCTAGGGCCCCCCTGGATCCACAAAACCCAAGAAAATTTTCTTGTTCACACCCCCCAAGGAAGTTACGGGACCAGGACTGAATAGGGGTGCTGGGCGGGGTGGCTAGTGAAAAGGAAATATGAGCAGAAAATGCGAATCAAACGGGCTTGAAAGTTGTCTTTTTAACATCTTGAAGCCATATCCCCCTTAAACCCTGTCTACCCCGCACAGCACCCCTATTCCCCCAAAACATTTCTTGATTACACTCCCCAAGGAAGTTACGGGACCAGGAGTGAGTAGGGGTGTATAATTTTTTTTTAGCTAATTTTCGTAGAACAAATTCGTTAATGCATTTTTGAATTTATTATCGAAATATGATGCGTTTGTAAGAAAAAGATCTAGACACAGTAAGTGCGTTTTGGTAGCGAATTTTCGGTAAATTTGCAGTTTAGCTCCGGAAATCTTTTCAAAAAACTGTTTTCAGAAACCTGCCTAGGCCCCCCCTGAATCCACAAACCCCAAGAAAAATTTCTTGTTCACACCCCCCAAGGAAGTTACGGGACCAGGAGTGGGTAGGGGTGCATCATTTTTTTTAGCTAAATTTCATTGAACAAATTCGTTAATGCATTTTTGCATTTTTTGTCGAAATATGATGCGTTTGTAAGAAAAAAATCTGGATGCAGTAAGTGGGTTTTGGTAGCGAATTTTCGGTAAATTTGCAGTTTAGCTCCCGAACACTTTTCAAAAAACTGTTTACAGAAACCTGCCCCCATCCCCCCTCCTCCCATGGATCTACAAACCCCAAGAAAAATTTCTTTTCAAGCCATAAGTAATTTTGATAAAATATAGTACATTGTTTCTACCACATAGGCTATACCGGTAATCAGATTGATGCCTGCTCGCATTTGCTATTAAAAACATTTTTATGGAAATTCACTTTCATAACACATTTGCTGCATCTAGATTTTTGAAAAATGTTTATATATTTTCAAATAAAGTTATATCGATCAAATATGGTACATTGTTTCTACTATATAGGCAAACAAGTTTGATGCCTGCTTTCATCAAAGAAAGACATTTGCTATTAAAAATATTTTAAAGAAAATTCGCTACCATAACGCACTTGCTGCGTCCAGAAATTTTTTATGGTTTTTTTATTTATAAGTTTTTAATAGCGTTTGTTTCATTTCAGATATGTTGGTGTTTAAAAAGTCTTCAAGGGACATAATTTTGTTTTGATCTTAACTCTAAAAACCTCATTTTTCTTAGAAACGAGTGGTTTGTTGAAAAATTGACAAGAGGATAAAAAATTAATTTTCTATGAAACGGATGAACTTCAATTTTTAATTAGGTTGTTTAAAAAAAAACATGTCATTTAAAAGGTGATCCACCACTAATTCATCCCTTTATGAATTTATATCCACCTCAAATTTTTGTCAACGAACAATGCTGATAAAAGAAAACAATCTACCAAATGTGGTTGTTCTATATTGAGGCACTACTGCAATACAGCTGTTTCTTGTAATTATTAAAGAATCTTCCGAGGTCGATATCTCACCAACCATGAGCACGAGAAAAAAAAATTATATAAAAAACCGGCATTATTTGAAGTCCTTCACACGCATACATTTTGTGCCCATTGCCTTACGAATCACCCTATATATATATATATATATATATATATATATATATATATATATATATATATATATATATATATATATATATATATATATATATATATATATATATATATATATATATTGTTAACTGATTCCGGACGTAGGTGCTAGAGGTCTTAGTTCGCGCTTATTTAAAGAAATTTTTCAAGATTCAGAAGTCGTAATTTCCCTATTTGTTAATTTTTTCTACGGGAATTCACTAAAAACTGCCCATGCTCTACAGTCAACTTAGAAAATCGAACATTACTAGAGACGCCTTCAATTAAGTCCCAATAACTAAAACGCAACTTTCTTCATTACAGACAACTAGATAAATATAAATATATATATATATATATATATATATATATATATATATATATATATATATATATATATTGAAACTTATCCCAGATATGGGTTTTAAAGCTCCCAGTTCGCGCTCATTTGAAGACATTTTTTCACAATTCAAAAGTCGGGATTTCCCCACTTGTGAATTTTTTCTATGAAAATTCACTAAAAACTGCTCACGCTCTACAGTCAACTTAGAAAATCAAACATCACTGGAAAACGCCTCCAATGAAATACCAATAACTAAAACCCAACCTACTTCATTACCGACAACTAGCTCTAACGTAGTACAAAAGCAGGTAGCTGCAGCAAATTCCTCATTTCAAAGTCACTCACCTAATGTGGCCGAAAGCTCTCGCCCATTAGCTGGCAGCTTGCTTCAAATAGCACAATGGGCCTTAAGCGCTTGGCATCTATAGAAGCCGTGGAAGATGACCGGTTTTTAGACGATCCACCAAGGTAACCCCAAAAACTCGCAGAAAAAAAAGCAAAAGAAGTTATCTCCAGGGTCACATTCAACCTACGAAACCTTAAAGGGATGCTTTACTGACAAAAGCTTTATTCTAAGCTTTGAAGAATCTACAGAGTTAGGCACACTTAGAAAACCCAAATTACCACAAGGCATTAAAAAAAACCCTGACGATCGTTTCACTAACCAAGTTAGCGTCATCAGAGGACGAATAATTCTAAATATCTTATTATGCTATCTAACAAACAGCTTTTACCCTTTCAGGTGCTGGCGTGTACACACTCTTCCAAGACGCGCTGCAACGTACAAAAATAGCCAAAAAAAAAATAAGTAAAGTTGTGTTGCCGTCATCCCATTATGTGGAGACATTCCAGCCCTCCACAGGCATGGAGTTTTGCTCGCCTAGGAAGCTCCCTGCCCGATTTTGCAAGATGCTTGCACGGTGCCAATCAAGAACCCTGTGCATTCCTCCAACAAAACCAAGTATACGAGTACTCTGCTGCTGTGAGCGTGTGACTTTGATTTGGTTGACTAACAAAGTATGTGGGCTTTCTTGTTCAAACAATCCCAGTTTTCAAAACTAAATAAAATTATTATACAGGAAAAATCTAAAGTCAGATAAATTATTATCCAAAAGAATTAAAAATCACATACTCCCAACAGGAGAGTATTGCAGGCATAGAGGAAAAATATATAGGGCGCCAGTGAAGACTAATGCTTCACAATAAAATAATCGAAGAGGGAAATATGGCCAAACACTTTGTGGCTACCTGTAGATTCGCTAACGTGACGCATTTTTTGCTATTATTATTTAATTATTTAATAATTTAAATGATATTAGTAAAGTCGATAGTAAATGATATAAGATTTAACCAAGAAATTCATCCATTGTAAAAATAAAATTTTATAATTAAAGTCAGTGTCTACATGAAAGGTTGTAATTGAAAATAAACTATAAGTTATATTTACTAAGAGATTTAAATGTTGCTACTATTGGTCAAAAAAGGACAAGTAGATCCTAGGGTGTTGAAGGGTTTTATATTATTAAAAAGAACGGTATATAATGGAATTAAAAACAAATTTTAGTTTATTCATAAAATTATACTACAAAATCGTTTCCGAACCAGCAACAGCATTGTTTGCAAGAAACAACGAAGAGGAAATACATATATAGAGGTATATATGCGTACTAATACTATATCAAAAAATGCTGAAGTGATGCACCAGAGAATTCTCGGGCACCTCTCAGTGTGCCTTCTTTATTAAGGTGCATCACTGAGGGAACCCGAAAAGGAGATGCATATCAGCCAGCATTTTTAATCTGATTTAAAGGGCTCCCGGATGACTGCTAACTAACGCGTCCCAAAACCGAAACTCTAAATACTCTAAAAAATGCTTAATAAACTATACTATACCAAGGCGCCTCGGGACAACTCAAAATACAAATATGAAATGCAGCATCCAGAGCAAATAACGGCATCTATAAACGCCTAAATACCATCGCACGTATTTATAATACGTCGAGGTTTAAAAATACATATAATAATAATAATAATAATGATAATAACAATAAATTAGCAGGTCTGAAACGTAATTTCTAATAAACATTACGGAATTAAGCAAGATGGTATTGATGCTTGAAATTTATATATGTATTGAAAATTGTGAAAATACGTCCTCCAATACAATAGGGAAAAATAGAAATAGGTAGAAAGGTAACAACAGGGTGAACTTCGGCATAGAAATAGATGGCATCCGTTACTGCTATCCATTTCTAGTCCGAAGAAGCAAATTTTAAAGAAATGGCACACGTGACTAGCCAGCCTTTTAATTTTATGAAGGTGGCGAAACTAAGTTAGATGAGGTGGGTTGTTTTATGCATCTAATGTGGTCTGAATATAGCTTAGAGTAATGTGCTGAAGTCTAATTTTAAAATGCAATTATATAAGCAATTCTCTTGAAGAGAGAATCACTTAGGGCAGGCTGTTATGCCAAATTAAATGACGATTATTACAATCATCTAATGTAATTTGGATACAGTTTAGAGACATGTTCTCAGGTCCAAATTTAAAATGAAATTATATAAGCAATTCTCTTGAAAAGGGAATCATTTGGGGCAGGTTATTATGCCAAATTAAATGACGATTATTACAATCATCTAGTTTAGTTTGGATACAGGTTAGAGACGTGTGCTCAGGTCTAAGCCAGGTTGGGATGCCAAATTAGATGATGATTATTGCTGTCATCTAGCGTAGTTTGGAAACAGTTTAGAGACATGTTCTCGGGTCTATTTTAAAATAGAATTAGACTAGCTAGAAGGAAGAAAAAAGTAAAAACATAGAAATAGAGTAGAAGGAAAGGTATTTTGACTAAGAGCAAGCAGTCTCTAAAAAATGTCACCTACTAATTTTGCTGTTTTAAAACTACTTTACGTTCTGGACAACTATACCAGTGAGTAAATATCAGTGAAAACCTAATATTTTTTGTAACAAAACATTATCTCTCTTATATGAAATAACGCAATGAATAAAAAATGAAAAAACTCCGTGGTACTCATCACCAAACTTGAGACCACTAAATACTGCCTATAAAAACAAAATTGACATATCAAAGTCTACCTAAAAAATACAAACAAAAAAAAATGAAGAAAAAACAAACAATTCTTTCAAATAAGAAATGATCATCACAGCTCACTAAATGAATGTGAAATATAAGTGACCAATCCGAAATAAGGCAACTTGATTCTAAAGCAAATATGAATAAAAACGAAATATTTTCGGTTACGGTATGCATGATAAAAAACTGAAGTTAAAGTTTTGAGTCTTACCAAATAAAATAAATAAAACCTTCCCCAAGAAGAAAATAAACTAACTGATTAAATTCTGCAAAAAAAACGGACGGGAACGCAATCTCATTCAAAAGACAGCTTCCGCCATCCTTTCTAAACTATAGGTCAGGTCAGAATGCCAAAATTCACTTGCACAAAGACCACCTTGACGCTACAGTGTCAAAATAAGGGATCGATATCAATTTACGAAAGATCGAATACACACTTTCCAAATATAAATACCGCTAAGCTCGTATCGGCAGCTATAAGAAGCCAAATTCAAATCTAATTGGATTAAAATAAATTTTAATGGAAAATTGAAGACACTTTTCAAATATAAATACCTCTAAGCGCATATAATCAGCTATAAGAAGCCAAATTGAAATCCAACTAATTCAAATATAATTCGAATAACATAATTTTTTATGAAAAATCGAAAACACATTCCAAGTATAGATACCTCTAAGCTCATATAATCAGCTATAAGAAGCCAAACTGAAATCCAACTCTATCAAAGTAACTCAAATACTGTGCTTTCAATTGCACACAGCGTATATAACCTGTAATTTATATCGAATCAAATTTAATCTAAATTAAATACTCCGTTTTCAATGACAACACAGTGTATATAAATCTCAAATAAGAAACTATCAAAAGTTTCCAAACTCAAGGCACCTATAATATATTGTGTCAAAATAAAAATATAATTGATAATCTATTTCACCATAAAATAAATTCTGCATGAATTTATTTAATATACAAAAATTCGCAAAATATGTCTCTATTCTAAAATAAAAGAACGCAATAATCTATAATTTATTCTACTATAAAATAAATTTGTAGGAATTTAATCAATAATCAGAAATTCGCAAAATATATACCTCTGCTTTGAAACAAAAGCATACAATTTATTCTACTTCAAGGCACTAAAAACTTTACTGAAATGTCAAATTATGATACCAGCTAAGAGATAAGATACCTCAAAAGTATAAAAAGCATATATCGGCCAAACATATTTCTCTAACCAAATGTATCAATGGTAATTATTATTGTAAAAAAAAAAAACAAATCTAAGCTTCAGAAAGAACATGCCTATCAAAAAATAATAAAATATTATATATAGCAAGTAACTGCTGCAATAAAATTTGAGACGAAAACCGAGTCAATCTGTAAGTCCGACACCACCAAATATAATCCCCATCCCTCTTTTGACCTAGGCCCAAGTTGTAAGCGCCAGTTTTATAACCTTATACGGAATGGTTATTTTATTTAAAAGTTAATCACTCACAACTTTTAACTATAAAGGAAAATTAGGTGGTTAGTCAGCGAAAAGCTAATATTTAATGCAAATCTAAAAATGCATGGGTGCAGGCCTTATACATTAGGTGGTGTCAAACCTAATGTGGTGTCAAACACACAAATGAAAATCAAGCATCGGTTAATGTTATTTATTGATAAAGGGAGAATTTCTATAGTGCAAAGTGTTGTGTGTAATGATGATTCTTGCAGCAGTTATAAATTAAATTTTGAATGTAATCAATGAAAGCAGATGAACGATGTACTTAACTTTTGTGTCTTTGATGTGGAGTTCCTGGGGCCCAGTAGATTTGCGGAGTCCTCAAGCTATCTAGGACTAGCCGGACCGTTAAAAATGCTATAGGGACGACTCAAGGCTGCCCAGACCGTTGAAAGAGCCTGGTAGGAGCTCTTCTTGGCTTGATCTTGAAGGGTTGCAACAAAGATGGTAAGGGGGCCCTTCAAGCCACGTTGTAGGATGGCTCATTTCCGGCGGTCTTCTTCCATTTTGCTTAACAAAGAACGCGTCTTCATCCATAATAGCCAGGAAAGCTACATCATACGGGAAAAACGAGGCAGCTAGAAACAATCAAAATCGCCTTAGTGCACTGTTGAATTCGAGGTTTGTGGGTGTGATAGCTTGCTAGGTTTTCACATAAAAACAAGGCTAATCTGCGTTTTAATTTTAGAAAAACATAATTTTTATTAATAATGAAAGTGTTCGTGAATACTGCCGGAGGCTACCACAAAACACGTGAAGCATCAAACAGAGCAATTTATCAAAGCAATTACGTTACAATCCAGCTAGTGTTCAATTAACATTAAATGTATCTGACTTACCCCATATGGGCATGCCGCCCTGTTTCTCAACCTACAATTGCTTTCGGCATTTTAACTTTGCTAATAATTTAGTCGGAAGAGAGCTGCAGCAGGAGGCGGTGTGACTTATATAGACGTTCTTATCTACATTGACGAACGCAAACGACAATGGGATTTAAGTGTTGCCAGCTGACAATCCGAAAAGAACATCTGTGTTTCTATGGCACAGCTCTGATAATCATATTCTAAAGTTCATTGAACAAGGAAGTGGTATTTCATTGCCTACGATCATGATAAATCGATGTAGATGAACGTCATCGACTAACAACACACTGTATTTATTGACTGAGAGAAAAGGTGCAATCATGTAGCAGTGGTGTTACTAAATTAACTAAAGTGAATATGTAAGTTGTAAAACGTGTAATACGTTAAACTAGGGCATTAGATTCAGTAACATTCTGCAGGTAGCCCATCTGTACCCACTCCCTTATTTTTCTTAAGCTGCATAAGAGACTGCTTCATCTCGCCCAACGTAGGATATTTTCTAGTATATGCTTATGATCTTCTGCTAATTTCGTTATACTACTAAATAACTGGCTGTTATGTCTCACTGATGAAAATTCAATGACACAAATCAATCTAAAGTGGTTCCTAATAGCTGAGCACAGTTCCATTGGGTCTTCAACTAGTTGCCCGTTGACATTTAGTTGTGTAATGTATTTGTTTTTCGTTATTATTGGCGTAATCATTTTTGCAGTTGGACGGTCTATCAGTAGTATGTCAGATATTTCCATAGCACTTGTTCTATTTTCTGTTTCACTATTGTATAGTCTTTAATTTCTCATGAAATTGTACGAACTTATAGAGAATAGATAAACAAACACGTGGGAATATACAATATTCCCACGTGTTTGTTTATCTATTCTCCTTATGTCTGGCTCTAATGCTAGAAATATCGTTGTGTAGTCTCGGCTACTCTAAGGTTAAAACTTTCCTAGTGTAGGTTCGGGTCTGCAAGTTCAATCTCTTCTAGCGTATCTATAAGCGTGTTAATACAGCATATGTACTCTTCGCCTTTTAAAAGGTTATTGTCAAACCTCCTTAGACAATTATTATACTTATGTTCAGACGCCCATAATAACGACAATATGATTATTATCTCGTTCATAGCAATATATCCTATCTACTCTTGATGCTGATTTATATGTGTAATATGTGTAGCCTTGTGTGCCAAATGTCAAGCAGTTCCATACATCCAGCATACTGTGTTTTTCCATGGAATTTCGAAGGCGGTATGGTATTTCTGTATTCCTCTCAACTGAGTATAACCTATCAGGACTCGGGCTCAATATGCAGTTTAAATCTCTCAGAATTGAGATATCATCGGCATTGCTCATGATTGTCTGCTCCCACTCGCGGTCTAAGAGAGAAATTATATGTTTACCTGTTTCTAGATTGTGAGGAATATAAATGCTAAGGAGTTGACAAGTTTAAACACAGCCTTCTGTGGGTATCCTTCTAGGATAGCTGTATTATGAACAAAACTAATATCTGGTCTGATTTTGTAAGCAACTAGTTTGCCAGAATAATTATTGTTAGGTGGATTAAAAGCGATTTTATTTTTACAAGAAAGCAATGACCATGGACAACTATTTACATTTGACTCTTGTATACATATAATGTCAGGATTGTTATTTTCTAAAAACGACATAAAAGATATCCATTTACTTTGGCTTTTCGGACTTTTTGTATTAAGTGTGAATATACTTTTATACTTATAATTCCTAGTCTCTTACAGCGCTCCCTTGGACACCTGCTTCAAATAGTAGGTATTGTCTCGATCAGTTTTTGTATATCATGTGTGAAATCTCTTGCAACTTGTAATGGATTATCCTTACCTTTCACTGATCTTAAAAATTCTTTAAAATATTCAAATGTCAAAATAAAGGTGCTTTCCTCAAAAACCCCTCGGGCCGGTTCAAACATCGGCACTCTGCCACCGACGTCCCGCATGCTGTCATGTCCAGCGCCAGCTCCAGACATGCCCTGGCAAACCCCAGGGCATATTATTATTATTTATATTATTATTATTATTATTATTATTATTATTATTATTATTATTATTATTATTATTATTATTATTATTATTATTATTATTATTATTATTATTATTATTATTATTATTATTATTATTATTATTATTATTATTATTATTATTATTATTATTATTAGCATGTATCAGTAGTTTTTTAAGGAAAACAAACAACATTTTGGAAAAAACTAGAATATAAAGACAGTATTTTCCCCAATAACTAGTATTAGTATGTTTTTGATACACCATGTAGCTTCGAAATATCAGAAAGTATTTTTTATGATATGCCAAGCCTATTCTTTCATTACGCCTGATTTCAACCGATTTTTTAAAACATCTAGGCATGGCTTAAGTGCTAAGTAAGATATAAGACACCAAGCACGTGCCGCCACCTCGTTGCGAAACCAAGTGGTATCTTGTCACGGCCGCTCCAAATAACACAAAGTGTTAAAAAATTGAGACTGTATACAACCAACTAACAAATTAGTAAATTGTCAGCCCTGGCCCATTTCTACCCTAATATGGGGACAAAGTATGTAAGGCTAGATGCATTCTCACCACAATTAGAACCGTAGACCGGTTTCGCTCTAATTAGAGCACGTCAGTACGGCATACAAATTGAGCGAAAATACACCTATAAAGTAATACGGCTATTGTAGCCAGCCTTCCAACACTTAGTGAGATATAAGACATGAAGCACGTGCCGCCACCTCGTTGCGGAACCAAGTAGTATGTTGTCACGGCAGCTCCAAATAACACAAAGTGTTAAACATGGAGACTGTATACAACCAAATAACAATTTTAAGGGCTGACAATTTACTAAATTGTTAGTTCGATGTATACAGTCTATATTTTTTAACATTTTGTGTTATTTGGAGCTGCCGTGTCAACATACTACCTGGTTCCGCAACGAGGTGGAGGCACGTGCTTTGTGTCTTGTATCTCACTTAGTGTTGGAAGGCTGGCTACCATAGCCGTATTACTTTGTAGGTGTATTTTCGCTGCAATTAGTATGCCGTGCTGACGAGCTCCAATTAGAGCCAAACCGGTCTACGGTTCTAATTGTGGTGAGAATGCATCTAGCCTTACATGGTTGAAGTGGTTCATGGTTTTAAAGACACACCTAGGTTGTTATAAATGGTACCTTTGCCGGGGTTACAAAGATAATTACATAGAGTAGACAAGCTATTTGAGAGATTAAAACCTCCATAGATCTGGGTAGTTAGAAGCGGTTTGCTTGTGAGATTTTTAATTATGTTTGAGACAAAAGCCAAAAGGGGTTTTGCATCTCTGCATTACAATATTAAGTGCCATGAGGTTCCAAGGCCAGCTCACCATGGAGACCCATCGGAATTTACTATCCCTGCTGTATTAAGATAAACTGGACCAGCAGCCTTACTTTTTGGAAACCCAAAATCCGTTTTCATCATCATGTGACTAAGGGTTGGACAAACATGAAAACTACCTCAGTGGACGGGGTCGTCCGACCAAACACCGACCAAGCGATCACAGACAAAAAACTGATGTGTTAAAACCCTTAAAATTGTCCTTTTTTTTGTAATGTGGCAATATATATAATATTTTGTTAAGAATATTTGCACAAAACGCTTAATGGCCATGTTTCTTCACCAGATTTTGAAAACTAATCATGTTCTGTAGATAACTTCTTAATGTTTTCATATTCTACTCTGAGGTGGTGAAACGAGCTTACTGGCAGGTTATAGAATTGCAGCCATCCGTTGCTGTCCACCAGATCAGCTACAGAAAACAATTCATAGCTAAACCACAAATTTGATAGTTCAAGGTCTTTACAAATTTTAAAAGTTGTTGTCAAAGGTATATTTTTTAAATTAGCTAAATTTCTTGGATACTCATCAATATAAGCAGATAGTTGAGCTAGTGAAGTAATTACGGTTACGAGAAACTTAGACAATGCGGAGTGTAAGTAAGGATTATACGAAACAAATAATGTTCTACAGGAAAGATTTGACACACGATAAGCGGAAAACAATTCTTCGGTCGTACTCGAACATATAAAAATAGTTTAAAAATTTGTTTTCAAAATTCAAAAGTCGGGATCTCCCCATTAGTGAATGTTTTCTAAGAAAATTCACTAAAAAGACCAAGGACAAATAACATATAAGTAAGTATATGAAATTGTAGGCAACAAGATTGATACGTGTAAGGAAAAACAGTTCCGTTTTGTTTTTCTCGTACGAAATGTATGTCTGGTGTATTGCTACTTTTCGGCCTCTTAGTCCCGAGTGACCCTCTTTGGGGGTTAAAACAAAAACTTCATTTATCATACACAAAGTTTGAGTCCTTGTATCCTTCTTTGGTCGCCTGGGGAAAAATCAAATGAAATTATCATGACTCAAATTTTCGTTTAGCCAAAAACTTACAATTTGGTTAATAGTATTATAGCCTATGTCAATGCAATTTGCCAATTTGCCTACCAAGTTTTATTTCAATAACTTTACTATTTTCAGAGATACATTTTCCGTAAAAGACACGTGGAAAATATAATATTATATGAGGTCACGTGACAAAGTTAGAAAAAATGTACTTTTTTGTAATTGAGTTGTAGTTAAATATATATATATATATATATATATATATATATATATATATATATATATATATATATATATATATATATTTGTGTGTGTGTGTGTGTAATTATATTTATAAACATTAAAAAGCTAAACATATAACCCATACATTTGCAGTCATATACAATCTCTTTACTGTAGTGCAAAATTAGTACATATATTGTACTTACTTATTTACTCCTACCATAATATTTGTAACATTGTAAAGGCACTAGCAACTAAGTATTGGTGGATGAACCATTAAAACAATTAAATTAAATTATGTTATTTGTTACTTCAACATAATTTATAACATTGTTAATGTGATTCGGTCATAATAAAAGTGTGAGGATATCCTTATATCATTTTTTTAGGTAATTTTATAAGTATAATTTTCTTTGTAGAAAGTTTCTAAGCTTATTACATGGAAATCATAAAATTCTTTATTTGAGAAACGAAAAGTGGATGTTTGAGCACCCGCTTAAATTTTGTTCGTCAAATAATGCATTGTAAAATTAATGTCAATGGCAAATTTTACCGTTATTTTCATCATTGTGAACTACCTCATTTACTTTACGTTGTGAAAAGCTTATGGTTATCGAAGTATTCAATTTAAGTGAGTTTTTTATAACACTGACAACACTGCTTAGGCCGGAGGTAGCAGGTCATTTGATCCGACGCGGACGACATCTGTTATAGAGTTGCCAAACTTGTGATCACTCAGCTCAGTGACAATACAGTTGCACTTGTACTGAATTTGCCTCGGGCAGCTGTAGAAAACGTATGCTGTGTACATTTAATAAAAACATAATCTTAAAAAAAACTAGAAGGGCTATATACTTAGATTTTATTGCAATCGAATCTTTACATGTTCCTGCAGGTAATGAATAGTCAAAGTCATCTCTTTTGGAACATGTTCGTATATATAATCTTTTGTAAGGCATTGGAATATTTAAGTGAATTTCAATTAATTATAACTAATAACACAAAACATTTTTTGAAATTTGCAAACATTCATCACCACTTGTTGTTTGTCTAGATTATGCACATTTTAAAATTGTTCCCGTAGACCTAGTATTTCTTGAGATAATTACAATATAAGGAGGCCTTGTTCTCCTATATTAAAGTGATAGCTAAATGCCACCCTTGAAGAAGTCAGGGGTATATTATCTCACTTGTAGTGATCCCCAACGTACCACCGTCTATATCGGAAGACCAATATTTGAGAGCGTCTGTATGTGTCGTCGAATATATAAACGAAAACTTCGCTGCATGTGCCATTTTCACGCGACTACGCTATCTGTTGGTAAAAACAAGGTATCACAATTTTTTTAATATGCCAAAAGCTTGAAAAGTTACAAAACCATTGAAAGATTCGAAAACGGTGAACGATATAAAAAATGTTTTTCTCCAAACATGCATTATAATTCGATGGCAAATGCAAAAATGCATTAATATAAGGGGTGTTTCACCCAACCATAGATAGGGTTGAATGACCAATGACTTATGGGCCATCCTGTTATTGCCAAAATAAGTAGTAAGATACAGTGTAAAACGCCCTATAATTAACGTATGTAATTTATTCTCGTATCTGGCATAATAACGGATATAGTGACCTTTACGCTAGAAATGCGCCACACTATATATATATATATATATATATATATATATATATATATATATATATATATATATATATATATATATATATATATATATATATATATATATATATATATATATATATATATATATATATATATATATATATATATATATATATATATATATATATATATATATATATTGTTGGAGAAATCTTTTCATAATCCATTATCGATTTTTATTTTTAAATTTTATAATACTAAACCATCAACTACAACTAAATGAAACTACTGCCAAATCATCAGAGAAAGGGTCAATGTGAAATGAATTTTATGCGAATATTTTAGTAAAATCAAGGAGAATGGCGGTTGAAGTAGAAACTTAAGGCTTTATAAAGCATACTTCTTATGACATTTCTTTTACATAACCTGAATTCTTTTCAGGATTTTCATCTAAAAATCAACAGGTCTGGACGCAGGAGGTGCGTTATGGTAGCGAATATTCATATAACTCTTTTTAATGTTAAATTTTTTTTAAAGACATGAAGTTTAGTAGAAAGTGTAACCTTTACAGTAGAAACAATGTACCGTATTTCATCAAACCAACTTTTGTTTGAAAAACTATACAAATTTTCGGAAGACAAATTAAAACTTTCAAAAAAAAACTAGTCTGACTTTCCTGGTCAACGTTATAATTATTCACAGAAAGCTGTTTGACAAAAATGTAAAAAATGTTGCAATTGTAAACAATCTGTTTCACGAAAATTCGCCATTTTTTTTTACAAAGATCGGCTAAGGAATTTGAGGGAGTCCTGTCTTGGCATCTCAATGTTTTTAAGGAATAATATAATTGAAAACCTACCTAGATGTGTCATTTTCATGGAACTTCGATTTCCGTTGGTAAAAACGCCGTATCACAATTTTTGATAAGTGCCAAAATGTAAAAGGTTACAAAACAATTGAACTAACTCAACAACGATGGACGATATCAGTGTTTTCTCCTTGCAAGCTTGGATTAAAATTGGATGGAAAATGCAATAGTGCTACAATAAAAGGGGTTTTCCATTAAAAAAAAAAACTTGTATCACCAGCGACTTTATACTTAACATTTTCCCGTATCTTGTATAATAACTGCTATATTGAGCTTTACAGTAAATATGCACCGCCCTGTATATATGTCAACTCCTTTAAAGAAATATTTTGAAAATTGTAAAGTCGCGGTCCTCTCAAACGAATTTATTTTACGAAAATTCGCGAAAAAGTGTGTTAAACTACAAAATCTATATCTACTGCCAAAGCACCAGAGAAGGAGTCTATTTGAAATGAATTTTCCGCAAATATTTTAGTAAAATAAAGGACAATGATTTAACACAGCACAAAAGTGATATTACGTTTACAAAAAATAACTATTTCTGAACATCATCTTGATACTGGCCACAATATAAATGTTAGTAATGTTTCTATTTTACATTGTGAAACTATAAATAATAGAAGCGTAGCGTAGTGAAGTATAGTGTTTGCAACAGTTTAAAATTACTTTTAACGACAATTTAATAAGCTTAAAGAAAAATAATCATTTTATAAATCACTAGCCCTATTATATTTCCTAGGCAAAAAAATAATAATTTAAACACACAATAATTATTTGCATATGTTTATTGCGACTCTTTTCGACCATTCAAATTTTCACAGTTTTTTTCATGTTTGTTATTTAATAGTTTCTTCAAGTTCAAGTAAAACTCGCGTTATATGTAAGTGTTTTGTATTTGTATTTGTATTTGTATTTTTCCTATATAAATTGTATTTTTTTTTCTTTCCATGTTGTAGCGTTGATAATTGAATAAATTATTCCGAAAGCTCGGCAATTAATAAAGAGTTTTATTTTGCTACTGACAGCTATGCCACAATTTTTAAGAAAATATATATATATATATATATATATATATATATATATATATATATATATATATATATATATATATATATATATATATATATATATATATATAAATGAAACTGACCCCGGATATGTGTTCTATGGGGGCTAGTTCGCGATCATTTGAAGGAATATTGTCAAAATTCAAAAGTTTTTTTGTAAAACAAATGAGTAGATCATTTCTATGAAAATTCGCTACCATAACGCACTTGCTGCGTCCAGACTTCTTTTTAATCTGAAAAAGTCAAATACACAAAGCAGCTTGGGGTACACACATTGTCAGTGATTTTTTTAATACTTGACTTTGGCGAAAAACCACCTGAAATTTACACTTCTAAAGTCCAATGTAAAACACCTTTATAGCCGTCATTTTAAATTAGTAGGTCTAGCCGAAAATCACAAGAGTGTTTTATTTAGTTTTTAATGCATTTATTACTATATACTTCTCATTGGTAAAAATTTGTCTGACTAATAACCAAGGTACTAAAACCGGCAAAAAATGTAATTTATAAGTAATATAAATAAACGAACAAAATATATTTGGCTACTTGTGATTAAATAACTAAATAACTTTACATATGTACTGAATAATTTAACGTTTTTAAAAACATTTAATATGACAATTCGCCGACATAAAAGGCAGTGCTATGTCAAGACTTTCTAATTATGTACTCATATCTTTATGTGAGTACGTACACACACACACACACACACACACACACACACACACACACACACACACACACACACACACACACACACACACACACACACACACACACACACACACACACACACACACACACACACACACACACACACACACACACACACACACACACACACACACACACACACACACACACACACACACACACACACACACACACACACACACACACACACACACACACACACACACACACACACACACACACACACACACACACACACACACACACACACACACACACACACACACACACACACACACACACACACACACACACACACACACACACACACACACACACACACACACACACACACACACACACACACACACACACACACACACACACACACACACACACACACACACACACACACACACACACACACACACACACACACACACACACACACACACACACACACACACACACACACACACACACACACACACACACACACACACACACACACACACACACACACACACACACACACACACACACACACACACACACACACACACACACACACACACACACACACACACACACACACACACACACACACACACACACACACACACACACACACACACACACACACACACACACACACACACACACACACACACACACACACACACACACACACACACACACACACACACACACACACACACACACACACACACACACACACACACACACACACACACACACACACACACACACACACACACACACACACACACACACACACACACACACACACACACACACACACACACACACACACACACACACACACACACACACACACACACACACACACACACACACACACACACACACACACACACACACACACACACACACACACACACACACACACACACACACACACACACACACACACACACACACACACACACACACACACACACACACACACACACACACACACACACACACACACACACACACACACACACACACACACACACACACACACACACACACACACACACACACACACACACACACACACACACACACACACACACACACACACACACACACACACACACACACACACACACACACACACACACACACACACACACACACACACACACACACACACACACACACACACACACACACACACACACACACACACACACACACACACACACACACACACACACACACACACACACACACACACACACACACACACACACACACACACACACACACACACACACACACACACACACACACACACACACACACACACACACACACACACACACACACACACACACACACACACACACACACACACACACACACACACACACACACACACACACACACACACACACACACACACACACACACACACACACACACACACACACACACACACACACACACACACACACACACACACACACACACACACACACACACACACACACACACACACACACACACACACACACACACACACACACACACACACACACACACACACACACACACACACACACACACACACACACACACACACACACACACACACACACACACACACACACACACACACACACACACACACACACACACACACACACACACACACACACACACACACACACACACACACACACACACACACACACACACACACACACACACACACACACACACACACACACACACACACACACACACACACACACACACACACACACACACACACACACACACACACACACACACACACACACACACACACACACACACACACACACACACACACACACACACACACACACACACACACACACACACACACACACACACACACACACACACACACACACACACACACACACACACACACACACACACACACACACACACACACACACACACACACACACACACACACACACACACACACACACACACACACACACACACACACACACACACACACACACACACACACACACACACACACACACACACACACACACACACACACACACACACACACACACACACACACACACACACACACACACACACACACACACACACACACACACACACACACACACACACACACACACACACACACACACACACACACACACACACACACACACACACACACACACACACACACACACACACACACACACACACACACACACACACACACACACACACACACACACACACACACACACACACACACACACACACACACACACACACACACACACACACACACACACACACACACACACACACACACACACACACACACACACACACACACACACACACACACACACACACACACACACACACACACACACACACACACACACACACACACACACACACACACACACACACACACACACACACACACACACACACACACACACACACACACACACACACACACACACACACACACACACACACACACACACACACACACACACACACACACACACACACACACACACACACACACACACACACACACACACACACACACACACACACACACACACACACACACACACACACACACACACACACACACACACACACACACACACACACACACACACACACACACACACACACACACACACACACACACACACACACACACACACACACACACACACACACACACACACACACACACACACACACACACACACACACACACACACACACACACACACACACACACACACACACACACACACACACACACACACACACACACACACACACACACACACACACACACACACACACACACACACACACACACACACACACACACACACACACACACACACACACACACACACACACACACACACACATATATATATATATACTTTTCCACGTTACCTCAATTCGTCTTGATATACCCTTGGCAAATAAGACAAAAAATCCCTTTGTGGTAAAAAAAACATGTTACCTATACAACACACGCATTTGTGAAAAAATAATACTTGAGAATGCCACTAAAATTAGTTCTCGGATACCGTGCTCGACACGGCAACAGTGTTGTCTTTGTAGCCTGGAGCCAGGAAGACAGTTGGCGGAACGACGAACAGGTGCAAGAGCAGTTGGTAGAAACAGGTCTTGTGCCTTCTGTTCTGTCTCTGCACCTTGTGAATGGTTCTTGATAAAGGTGAACTTTTTTGTAGTGACAGGTACCTCTACCTTACAAATTTAGAGTGTAGGTAAATTATTGCAGCTGAAAAATATATTTTACTCACGCTGGCTATCGATTACAGAAAACAATAGGATTATGTAGTAATAAAACTGTTCACTAATAACTAGATATTCTTTAAAATTCATTTTGGCTAAATGAGGAATAAAATAGACCTAAAACTTATGACTCTAATATTAAAAATAAGTTCATTAATTGTTGTTGCCCTTACTTGATAAATCCGTTCCATACTAAATACAAACGTAGTTGCTACTTCTCTGGCTTCAAAAATCCTTGTTTTCTTCTTTGTAATGGGTTTCAAACTGATTTAATGGATTCCCCTTTCTTGGAGATTTCTTAGTAAATTTTCTTTTAAAAAATCACTACTGAGGAGATCCCGACTTTTGAATTTTAAAAAAAATTCGTTAAATGAGCGCGATTCAGGACACCTGGAACCCAAATCCGAGGTCGGTTTCAGACTTTATATATACATATATATATATATATATATATATATATATATATATATATATATATATATATATATATATATATATATATATATATATATATACAAGGAACTTTATCTGTAAGGCGATTCCGGTACAAATTCTGTTGGTCAGGTGCCGCCGTACAATCACAAACGATCTCTTAAAATCGTCAGCCCTGCCACTATATTCCTATAAGGAAATGTACGAATAATATAAAAATAGATACCTATATCAAGATTATTACTGGAAACACATACTACTTTCGCTCTTGTTTGAGGTCATCAGTGTGTTATACCAGCAATAATCAAAACATGTCTAAATTAATTGGCTTAACGTAGTCAAAATCTGAACGAAACGTGAGATGTACAAGCTACTGATATCAGGGAAAAAACAAGGAACTTTGTCTGTAAGGCGACCCCGGTACAAATTATGTACGTCATGTGCCGCCGTACAACCACAAACGATCTTTTAAAATCGTCAGTCCTATGAGAAAATGCAGGAATAATATAAAAATAGATATATCAAGATTATTATTGGAAACTAGTATGAGTTTTCTTTCGAGAAAAAATTATACCTCCGGAAATAACAAAGTAAGGGTACGCGTGGTTGTATTATAAAGAGTAAACCATGTACCAAAATTTTGGTCTGTAGGTTTAAAGACAAAAAGTTATGGGCATTTAAAAAAATTAAATTTGGGGTTTTCCTCAAAACATCAAAGTCGCGATTTGCAACGTCAAAATTAGCAACATGTAGACAAAGAACCTGAAACAAATACGGATTATGTAAAGAAAATGTCGCAAGAAGAGTGTTCTGCAAACCTCTAAGTTTCAGCTTCAACCGCCATTGTCCTTCATTTTACTAAAATGTTTCCAGAAATTTCGTTTCAAATAGACGGTAGTTCTAGTTAAGTTTATGGTTTAACGGTCTATAATTTTAAGCTAATTTTCGTTAAAAAAATTCGTCAATGAGGAGACCGCGATATTTGAATTTTAAAAAGAAGGCCCCCTAGAATCCATATCCGGGTTTAGTTTTAGTTTTTATCTGTTTACATAAATACAGGTGACGCATTTCTTCGGTAAAGCTCCATATAATTGTTATTTTACAATATACGAGAAAAAGTTGTATACGTTAATTATAGTGTGTCTTGACCTGCATCCTAGAAAATTATTTTGACAATCACAGGTGGCCCATAAGTGATACCTACAATTAATTTTTTTTCGAACATTCTTGCATTTTTGCATTTTTGCATTTTTTAAATAGAAATATGATGCATGTTTGTAAGAAAAAAGATCGTGACGCAGTAATCGCATTCTGGTAGCGAATGTTCATTAAATCCTCCAAATTTCAATAACTCAATTTGCTATTAACAAACATTCTCAAACAATTTTGATAAAATATGGTAGATTGTTTCTACTATCTGTGTTATAGCGGTAACCAGATTGATGCCTGCTTGCATTAGAGATACATATTTGCTATTAAAACATTTTTATGAAAATTCACTTCCACAACGCATTTGCTGCGTCCATACTTCCTTTCCAATTAAATAAATCAAACAAAATACGTCTTTTTTTCATAAAAGTTGCAATAAGGTAATGAGTTGATGTGTGTCGATATTTTCGTTGTATAGAGTCTGCTCTATTACTGTAATTGCTAAATTATTTTATTGTTGTAATTGTTGTTATGGGTTGCTTCTATTTTTATATTAAATATTGACATACATCAGGTAGACGTTTTGAAGACGACTTCTGTCATTTTTATGTTATTTTTATTTTTGAAGAATTTTTTGATAATACGTCGTAACGCAGCAACGGATTTTTATTTGTAGTTGTCAACAATTCGTATAAATTAATTCAATTTTCTCCTGTCTGATGATACTGTCCAACAGCGCAACCGGTTTACAGGGAAGAAAACAAACATTTTTGAAGCCAGTGAAACAGTCTCTACGTTTCTATTTAAAAATACGTTATTGTTCCCGTACGTTTAGAAATATGTAGCACATAGAGGGAATAATAGTTTTATTTGAAAAATTATTTTACAATCATAAGCAAGCTACCGCCATCGAAGCCTATCACCATTGAAATTGTTAATTTTTTATTGCAGTTGATAAGGATAACTATATTATTTGAGTATGCGCACCATGACCGTGCTTTATACCTTCTCATCGTTTCACCAAGATATTACGCATCATAAGATGGCAGTCCAGCCAACTAAATCTGTACGACTCATCGTCTTCTCCAACTCATAATGGTTGTTCAAGGTTTTTCTAAAATTTAAAGCCTCATCCTTTCACTGTTTTTTCAATAAAAATATCGCTCATAGTAAGACAAAAAAATTGCATATTTTAGTGGTAAATTTATTAAATAAAAGCATCATCATAAAGAAATATATAAACTTAATTAATTTATTATAAAGTAATTGCTAAATATAATTAACACTTCTTTGTTATTTTTTTTGTTATTACTTTTTATTATTTTTTTTTTGCGTTATTGTAGATCTGAAAAATGTGTCAGTGTATACACATTATGGATAAATTCATTCTTTCACTGTCTTTAAGCTTAAAAATATCGCTCATGGAAAAACAATAAAAGGTGCCATTTTCTAGTAAAATGTATTTAAAAAAAATAATTCATAAAGAAAGATATGAACTTAATTAACTTATGATCAAGTAATTGCTAAATATAATTTATTATTATTATTTTAGTTTGGTATTAGTTTTTATAATTTGTTTTTACGTTATTTTGTATAACTCAAAGTTCGGGACGCAGCAAGTGCATCATAGTAGTGAATTTTCATAAGAATTGTACACTATTAGTAAGGTATATTATTAAAATTAATTCCTTAAGTATAAATGGACCTTGGAGGTCAGGTTTGGAGGTCCCAGTTAGCGATTATTTGCAGAAATTTATATTTTCTATTGAGCTAGGAAAAAAAAATTTGGTACACATATGTAAATACTGCAAATCGCTTTAAGAAAATGTGTTACAAATTTCATTAAAATTACAAAAGTTTTCCAGAAAAATTAATTATTTTCAAAGGGAATGTACATGCCAAATTATAAATATGGCAGGTATTTTCCTTATTAATTGCTTGGATGGTTTTGTTTGAGTCAATTCAATCGATCTAGTTTTTGCAAACAAACCAACAAAAAAAAAGGTTTTTAAAACAAATCTGTAATTACCCGCCACGCTCATTATGTTATTTTTCTTTAATTTGGTACCCACACTGCGTTTACATAGGTTTTACTATGGTTCAAGACTGAAGTTTCTAGCTTAATGGGAAACTCAGTCATCGGAATTAAAATATTTTTACGAAAATTCCCTACCATAACGTACTTGCTGCACGCAGACCCTTTTCAATACTTATTACTGTTGCTGTATCCATACTGTTTGAAAATAAAATATTATAGCTCTCTATGTGAGACTGGCAAACAGGGTAACCTCAAATTCATTTTTGGAAGAATATTCTAAACAAAGGAAATATGGTAACAATTTAAACATAAATTGAAAATCTTCGTTAGCTGCTTCGTCGAGGAGGTTCTCCTTCCCCGTCTGCATGGCTACAACCACCCACAATGCATAAACAAGAACAATCTAAATAAGAAAAATTTCTTGGGAACAACCCCCAAGAAGTTGCGGGACCTGCGGTGAATATTCTGGGCGGGGTAAACATGGTTTTAAGTAGGTATAACTGCAAAATATGATAAAAGCAACTTATAGAGGTCCAACTAAGCTGGTTACATTTCGTTTTTCTCTCCTTCCGCGCCTAGCACCCCTATTCACTCCTGGTCCCGTAACTGTCTTGGGAACTGTTTGCAAGAAATGTTTCTTGTGGTTTGGCCATCCAGATATAAAAAAACTCTAAAAACCCCCCGTGTGCTAATCTGCAAATTTACTCTTGCTGTATCCATACTTTTTAAAAATAAAATAAATATAAGTACAAAATTTTAAGATGAAAATTTTAATAATTTACAGTGGACATAATTTAAACTACTTAATGATATTATGTAGTTTGATTTACTTCAAATTTTCCATACACCATCAAATACATGAAGATAAGTACAATTTGGAGAACCCAATTCATCACAATACAGTTGTTAGACCTGACGGTCGTTTCGCTAACAAAGTTTAGAAGGATGAATAAACTAAGCGGATAAAAACTAGACCTCCTATTTATATGATAGTTGCCAGGTAGTTACGAACAGCGTCCTCTACGAAGGTATACAGACAGACCTCCGACTGTTAAGTCTTAAATCTCTGTGATTAAATACATAGCTGCTTTTGTAAAACTGTATGTCGTTATCAAATAGATAACCGATCTAACGATGGACTACGTAGAACCAGACCTACTCTATTAATCAAAACATTTTTGTTCAAATTTCTAACAATATATATATATATATATATATATATATATATATATATATATATATATATATATATATATATATATATATATTCACAACTTGATAACGTCATTTCGGTAACTGTACATTTTATAAAATTTTAAGTGTAAGCATTTTTATTTGCCAAATCATTAACAATAAAAATAATGTATAAACTTTAAATAACATTTTAATATTTTAGTTTTGTATTTTAAAAGACGTTGATAATGCTTTATCAAACTGGTTTAACCTATCATTAAAATAAGTTTGTCCGGTGAAGCACTCGTCATTTCGTTTAACACGTTGAATCCCGCGCGCCATATGGTTGGAATATATACAAACGATGCGCAAGTGTCACCAAATAGGCGCGAGTTAGTGTGTGTTGCTGGATGTGTGGTAAGTTTTTGCTCAAATATTGTAGTATTTTCAAAATATCATGGTATATTTTGATTTTTGGTTGTGTACACTTATTATCAGTCATTTAGGTAACGCTGCGAAAGAAATATTGGTAGTATTTTTTGCCGTTTGTTTGTATATGTTAACTCAACTATGAAAGCACTTGACCTAACCCAAAATTTTAAGTTATCAATTATCATTCTAGATAGCGTTATGTACAATTATGTTCATTGTTGTCATTTCGGTAACGTCATTTCGGTAACAAATAGTATATTTTTGTAATGTTACAGAAATGACTCGTTTGTTACCGAAATGACTAACGTAGAATTTGTATTGTACAGGAAAGCATGGACCCTATACGGCTTAAAAAATTAAAGGACAAGTTAAAAAATGAGAAAAGGCTATCGAATTTAATGCTGCCAAAAACATATTTTAAAAGAAGAAAAGTTGAAGGACAAAAAAGCTAAGAAAGATGAGGTGAAAGATAATTTTACGGAGGTTATTGAAGATAAAGAGTCCCCTGCTACAAAACGTACTCGTCGTAATAACAATTCACCAATAAAATCAGAAACAGTTGATATAAACACAGAAAAACAAAAAAGTAGAAAATCCGCCTTGGAACAAGAAAATAATGTTAATGGTGGTGAGCAAAGTAAAAGGAATATAATAATCCTGAAAACTAATAAGACTGAAAAAAAAACATACAACCAAAGACATCCAAAGATGATATAGAGAATATAGTACTCACGAATACTGGAAGTAATAAAACAAAAATTAATCCTTAATTAAAAAGTAACGAAAAAAATTCAAGACAGAAACGTGCCAGAACTAATGGTAGAACTAATGGTAAATTGGCCAAAAATACCACAAAAAAAGTAAATACCGATCAGACTATAAGAGCAAGAAGAGAGAATTTAAAAAAAAAAGAGTAGCAAAACACAGAGAAAAAATCACGGATGAACAGCTTGATGAAAAAAGGAGAAAGGATAGAGAAAGGTACAAGAATAAAAAACAAAAAGGACTTGCTCCAAGTATTAATGAACTGACATTAAAAAAACAGAAACAGATACGAAAAAGATGGAAAGATGCTAGTTTAAAATACAGAGAAAGACAAAAAATACAAAAGAATATAAAAGACTACATTGAAAGTAATTCTCCTCCGACGAAATAGATCTAAATGAAAATGTTGACATTGCCAATGATAATTTACCTGGGTGTTCTAAATGGGCAGATAAACCGCAATAAGAACCTACGAAGAATATTTCAATGAAAAAATCCGTGGGACGACAGAAAGTTAAAAAGCACAGAGCCAGTTGCTACCGAAAACTAAAGAAAGCGGAGAGAGAAATTATTGAGCTAAAGAAGTCTGTAGATCGTTATAGACAACAACTCAAAAGACAAAGCTTGAAATCCAAAAATGTTAACAAAAAAGTCGCAGAAAATGATACACCAGAAACCAAAGTAAATAAACTCACATCAGTAGTAACAGTGCCACCATCTGTAAAAAACGCCTATTGTTTGGCGAAGCTTTAAGTCTCCAATTAACAGAGAATGTAAAAAAAACTTGAGACGAACAAAGAAAAGGACGTTTTTTCTAAAGTAGTTTGCGGCAAAATAATGAAAAAATACAAACTGATTGGAGAAGCAAAAAAATATATAACATATAAAATGCACCGAAAGCAAATAAATACAGGCAATATGTTGTTAGAATATGGAAGAAAAAAAACGAAATAATATAATTAGTTTTAAGTTAAAGAAATCCATTCAAGAATTTTTAGAAAGAGATGAGCACAGTAAAATGTGCCCTGGTAGAAAAGATTATGTGGTAAAAGGTCGAATAAAAAAACAAAACAAAATATTGTTAAACACTTTAAAAAAATTGCACCAAAAGTTCTTTTAGAAACAGAACAGAATTACAAAATTTCGTTGGCAACTTTTTGCAGATACAGGCCATTTTGGGTAGTTATTCCAAAATTGAAAGATAGAGACACATGCATGTGTGTCAAACATGCAAATATGCAACTAATAGTTGATGGTATGTTTCACTCTCAAATGATACATGTGAAGAACCCAGACGATCTTCTAAAGGAATTTGTGTGCCAAGAAAAAAATATAAACTGTATGTTGAGACGTTGTCTAACCTGCAAAGAAAAAGCATTTGAATTTTACGGAGGAGGAGATACTCCGAATAAAAATATTGTTATTCAACAGTGGGAATCAAAATCTGAAGAAAAAAACATTAAGGGCGAACAAAAGGTAGTAATAAAAACCATTAAAGTGAAAATACACTTTCAATAGCACAAGTATGTCAGCTCTTTAATAAGAAGATAGTAGAGTATATGAAGCACATATTCAATGTGAGACATCAGCAAAGAGAATTACACATGCAAAAAACTAAGATAAAACCTAATGAAATTATAATACTAGCAGATTTTTCCGAAAACTACGTTTCCAAGTATGACACTGAAGTTCAATCGTTGCATTTTGGAGCATCGAAGAAGCAGATATCACTTAACACTGGAATTTATTATTACCGCCCAGACGCAACTTCTCAGGTTGAATCTCAATGCGATAACCTGGACCACCAATCACATGCGGTGTGGGCCCATTTAGATAATCTATTATCAGATCTATCCCGCACTTTTCCAAATATATCTAAGTTGCAGTTTTTTCTGATGGACCGACATCGCAGTACAAAAATCGTAACAATTGTCAGTTTTTCGCCAAAAAGCTTCCAAAATATTTTGAAAACCTTAGGGAAGCGGCTTGGAATTTTTCGGAAAGTGGTCATGGCAAAGGGCCAATGGATGGCGTTGGCGGAAGCTTAAAGAGATCTGCTGATCGACTAATTCTTCAAGGAAATGATATAACATGCGCAAAAGAATTTGTTGAAAAACTTAGCGATAGCTCAGTAAAACTTTGGGAGGTTCAGAGCAAAGATATTCAACAATTTAAAAAGGAATTGTCCAAAAAAGTACCTAATGTTCCCAATATTATGTCCGTGTATCAAATAACTTGGAATAGTAGCAGCGATCCAAAACTATTTTTAAGGAGCCTCAGCTGTTTTTCCTGTCGATTTGATCAAGTTTGTAGCCACTACAGTTTGAAGCCCACTGATGTATCCCTCTTGTCACGGAAAGACAGTATCCTTTTTTTTTTTGGAAACTTTCCCATAATACACATCCATATATGTGACAAGCTGTTTTATTCTAACTTTTTTTTATACTAAATATTTTTATGTAAATTTTCTTATTCTGTGTTCAGAAATACACCTTGATTCAAACCTTGAAGGTATAACTCAAATGTTGAAGGATCAATTGAAGCACAAATGAGTGGTTTATTGAAATTGGCTGAGAATGAAAAAGAACCCAAAATTTTGCCCAGTTTAGCACAAGATAATAGTATCCTCTTAAGAATATTTTCAAAACTTTTATTTTCATTTTGCTATTTATTTTTCATTTTTTCTTAACACGAAATTAGATTTGCTTGAATTCTTTGATAAAAGTTCGGGACGCAGCCAGTGCGTTATGGTAGTGAATTTTCATTAAAATGTTTTTAATAGCAAATATGTGTGGTTTTTTTTTTCAGAAAGCAGGCATCAAATTTGTTTATCGGTATAACATATATAGCTAAAACAATGTGCCATGTTTCATCAAAATAACTTTATTGTTTGAAAACGTACAGAAATTTCTGAAAGTAAACTTAAAATGTAACCGAAAAAATCCGTTTCTTGGTCAACCTTATAGGTTAATAGCAAATTGAGCTTTTCAAATATGAAGCATTTGATCAAAATTCGCTACCATAACGCACTTGCTGCGCTCAGAATTTCTGAACTTACAAACATGCATTATATTTCGATGGAAAAATGCAAAAATATAAGGCGTTTTCGACTCAAAAAAATATATTTGTATCACCAACGACTTATGGGCCAACCGTAGCAATAATTTTTTTAAGATGTAGCTCAACACACCGTATAATTAATGTATACAATATTTTTTCATATCTTGTATAATAACGGATATATTGAGCTTTATTGATTTTTTACGAAAATTAGACAAAAATTATATACCATTAAACGATAAACTCTATAGCTAAGGCTACTGCCAAGCATCAGAGAAAGGGTCTGTTTGAAATGAATTTTCTGGAAATATTTTAGTAAAATGAAGGACAATGACGGTTGAAACTAAGACTTCAGGGTTTATAAAACATTCTTCTTGAGACATTTTCTTTTCATAGCCCGTATTCGATTCAAGTTCTTTGCCTAAATGTTACGAATTTTGACGTTTTAAATTGTCACTTTGACGTTTTGAGGAAAACGCCAATTTATTTTTCTTTAAATTCCCATAACTTTTTTGTCTTTTGAGCTACAGAGCTAAGTTTTGGTAGATAGCTCACCCATAATGATATAAACCAGAGTACCAAATTTGGTTGTCCTTACTTTGTTAATTCCGGAGATATAATTTTTTTTTGAAAAAAAAAAAATTCCGGGAAAACCTGGGCCGATTTTCCTGACTAACGAACTTATCCAAGCCATTTGCAAAAGGAAGGTATTCACGAAATTTAATCAAAATCGGCTTATTATTTTTTGAGTTATCGGTATATATATATATGTATATATATATATATATATATATATATATATATATATATATATATATATATATATATATATATATATATATATATATACATATAAAAATTGAAACTGACCCCGGATATGTGTTCTGGGGGGCCTAATTAGCGCTCATTTGAAGAAATTTTTTCAAAATTCAAAAGTCGGAATCTCCTCATTAGTGAATTTTTTTTCAGAAAATACACTAAAATCCCAGGACCGTTTCAAAATACCACGAGTAATAAATGTTATGTCAGATATTAGTATTTTGCCATTTTCTCAAAATACTAAAATGGCGAATGGTTTATGTTTCATTTGTACCTTTGGAATGACTGAAGAATGTTCAGGGATCAGGTGTATGGAATGTCACACAACATGTATATTTAAACATAAACTTAACTATAGCAATTCAAATGACGTATTCACATGCCGAGTTTGCATTAGTAAAAAGGAACAATGATCTTAATGATAATTATTGTTGCCAATGTTCAAGAACACGAATTTGTTTCTTTTGTGTTAAAAAAACCTATGTAGGATTTCAAAATAAATACTTCTTTTAGTCCGATTACATGGTTGTTTCTAATAATTATTTTATTTACTATTTATTGATTGATTCTGGCGTCATTTCTGTAACAATTATTTCTCATTTCGGTAACAGTCTGAAACACCGTTTATTCCCATTTTATTTTGCAGGAACTCTCTCTCTTTCTTCAGTAGAAATAAATAATACTTTAGTAAAGTTGCATTAATAATTAATTAAAGCTTTCTTCGCCGCCGGACAAACTGCGGATCATAAAAGTGCTATTTTTCTCAATTTCATTTGAATTTATTAAAATTTTAGCCATCAATTTAAAATAAAATATTTATTGGTTACAAAAACAATAAAAAGAAAGTAACCTAACAATGTTTATGGAGTTTTAAGCTTGAAATTAATTTCTTTCATGAACTCCATGCAATTACTTGTGTGTTATCGGAATGACGTTTTTTTGTCTTCTTAACTTACAAAACTGAAATTATGACAAAATATTTTAAAAATGTTCGCTGCCAGGTTCGGATAAGGTAATATAAACATTGCCGTATATTAAAACGTATAACATTTATAGGTGAAGCGATTATCATATTTTGACAGCTTCCAGCTCTAAATTGTCCCGTTATATGAGAATGACCCATATATATAATCTCGTAAGCATCTAACTGTCGTGGCTGCCTGACATTTTTGATTAACTTTAGATTTTCTTTATCTACATGTGTAATCGTCCTTAAACAAATATGAGTGACGTGGTATATGGTGATTGACCTCAAGTGGATTTGAATCTGCTTGATAGTGAAGTCACTTTTGCCTATTAGCCCTACCCTAAAAGCATCTATCTATCAGGTTATTATTATTATTAAGACTAGAAACACTTTAGGAGGTTGGCAGATCTTGATATGGTTTGATACTCACGGTATTTTCTGTGTTGCTCTGCCTGGAGTCCTATATTTGTAAGCGCCGCAGGCTAGGGCCTCGTTATATAAAATTTAAGGAATCGAGATAAACGATAATTAGAATTTATTAATGGTCTTGCTGCCAAACAGGGGAGATATTAGGGAGGAATTTCTCTTCAATCAAACAGACATGTTAATGTTAACAATAATATTAAATTTATTCATATAAATAAATTTGGGATAGTAAACCAAATTAAATTGACATGGTTTGTAAATTTCTAGTAAACATTAACTCATACACAAATAAAATTCAAATAAACAGACAGAATTTCAATAAAAAGAAAGCATAGTTTCACATGGCATATGACAAAGTAATAAAATAAAATAATTATATGTTACAAAAATATTAACATTACCTACTTGAGGTATATTAATGATCAAGTGCTGTATTTT
Organism: Tillus elongatus; assembly: GCA_964006375.1. Taxonomy (NCBI): domain Eukaryota; kingdom Metazoa; phylum Arthropoda; class Insecta; order Coleoptera; family Cleridae; genus Tillus; species Tillus elongatus. Next base: position 128,141,061 of record OZ023263.1, on the reverse strand, counting down.
ACAGCTCAAAAGCAAATACAAACTATTACTTAAATTGCTTGACGTTCTTCGATCAGTTCGGTTGATTTTTCAATGAATGAACTAGCCAGTCCTTTGAGTGAGGCTCCATTTAAGAAAAATATTAGTAGTAGTGGTGGGGAGGCCAACGCCAAGCAAGTAGGCCACAATGGGCCCTTTTTGCCAACCCCAGCAACCATGCTCTACTCTTCCTCGGTTCCGTCGCCAAACCGCCTCGACCTCGAGATGAAGGCCATGGCGGTCTTCAATTGGACGCTACTTACCTGATTCCTCTGCAGAGTCCTTGATCCGAACAATTCTGCTCGAAGACTCCCAAAAGCCTCGGATTCACACAGGTAGTGGTAGGACGTTTCTTCATCCTCGCCACATTCCTGGCAAATGGGATCCCTCTCTACGCCTATCAATGTGAGGTGTCTTCTGAGGGCGCAGTGGCCTGTCAGCACCCCGAGGATGCGGCGAAGCGTAGGTCGACTCCTTCCGAGTAGCCAGACAGCTTTATCTCTGTCCGGCCCCTCCACGAAGTCCCTCGCCTGCCTGCAGCCACCAACCGACCCCCAGTGCCTCTCCATTGCTTCCTCGGTCCACCTGTCTAAGACGACAGAGACTGTCTTCCTACTTATGCCTATCGCAGGCTCCGGGCCACAGAACGGCCGCCGGGAACCGAGTTTTGCGAGATTATTCGCCACCTCATTCCCCGCCACGCCACAGTGTCCCGGAACCCACACCAGTTGCACCTCCTTCGTCCTGACTAGCCCTCTGAGGGCGTCAGCGCACTCCTGAAGCAAGGGTGACCTGATTCTGGCCGCGCAGACTGCCCGGGGGACCGCCTGGCTATCCGAGCAAATGCACACACATTTCTCGGGACTCATCTTCACATCCTGTCTATTGGCCACAGACAGGATAGCATACGCCTCTGTTTCGAATGCCGTGGTGTATGCGCCAAGAGCATAGCTCTCGCGCACCCCCAGGCCCTCGATGTATATTCCTGCCTCGGAGGATTGCTGGTCCTCCAGCCGCGATCCGTCGGTGAAACAGACCAGGCTTGCGGGCTGGAATGCAACCTCATTTTCCCTCCACTGATCCCTACTGGGGATCCTGAGGGTGTATGGCCTAGTCAACCTAATATCGTCCTCGGCATCCCTCACCTTTATGGCGGAAATCGGAATTTCCTTTTCCACCTCCTTGGCGACTCTTGCATGCCCTATTACTGCTCCCTCTCCGCACCAGTTACCTGAGTCCCGGATTCTAAGATGCGACGCCATAGCCTCCCTTCTGATACAGATGGGAAGCGGTGGCAGCATCAACAGGACCTCTAGCGCGGCTGAGGGTGTCGTCCTCATAGCGCCTATGATACCCAGGATAGCCAGCATTTGGAGTTTGGCCAGCTTCCTGCTGGTTGTTTGGTTCACACCACACCACCAGACCAACGCCCCATAGAGGATTCTCGGCCTGCGATCGCAGTGTAGATCCAATGAAGGATCCGGGGATTAACTCCCCAGGTCCTCCCTATCACACGAGGCAGCTGCCAGAGGGTCGCTACTCCCTTCCTCACAACTCGTTCTATTTGCGACCCCCATGTTAGTTTCGGGTCCAGGATCACCCCCAGATATTTGACCTCCCGCACTAAAGCTAAAGGTTTTCCAAACATCACGGGCGCCCTGAACCCCTCTACCTTCCTCTTCTTGGTAAATAGGATCATCTCCGTCTTCGCCGGGTTTACGGAGAGTCCCTGCTCACCACACCACCTTTCGATTATGCTACAGGCAGCTTGCATGCACTCACAGACGACGCCGAGGAATTTGCCGGTGACTAAGACCAGCCCATCATCAGCGTACGGCTGGGCGTAGAAGCCATTATCAGAGAGCCGCTCCAAGAGGCCGTCCATGACCAGACACCATAGATGAGGCGAAAGGCAGCTGCCCTGAGGACAGCCGCCCGTCACCCCAACGTCCAGACCTCGTCCCCTCAAGGTCAGCGACACTCTCCTGTCCTCCAGCATGCTCGCCACCCAGCTTATTAGGGACCTCGGCGTTCCCCTCTCCTGTAGGGCGTTACAGACCGTATCCGTCCTTGCCTTATCAAAGGCCCCCTCCACATCGAAGAACACAGCTAATGTGCTCTCCCCGTAGTGTAGGGCCCTTTCCACCTTCCGCGTCACAGCGTGGAGCGCCGTCTCCGTCGATTTCCCCCGCTGGTACGCGTGCTGACCTTTGTGGAAGGGATGATCCTTGAGGATCCCTCCCAACATAAACCTATCTACTAACTTTTCCAATGCCTTAAGTAGGAAGGATGTTAGGCTGATTAGCCTGTACGCCTTGGCCAGCGTGTAGTCCTCCCTTCCCGGTTTGGGAATGAAGACCCCCCTAACCCGGCGCCAGGCCTTTGGGACGTAGCCCCACGCCAGGCTGGCCCGAAAAACCTCTCTTATGTTGGGAAGCAGTATATCCAGGCCCATCTGGAGCAGGGCTGGAAAAATCCCATCGCAGCCTGCGGATTTGAATGGAGCGAACTCGCTCACCGCCCAGGTTATAGAGCCATCTGTGACCACCTCCTCCGCCAGCTGCCAGTCCGCATTCGGGACTGTCCACCGACCCGGTTCGGCAGCCTCCGTGACGGCTCCACCGCCCTCAAGGTGAACTTTGGCGAGATGACGCAGGGTCTCCTCACCGGTGCTTGTCCAGCTCCCGTCCTGTTTCCTTAAAGATCCTACATTACTACCTAACTCTACCTACTCTTACCAGCCTGGCTGCGTCAGGCAGGGAATTGACTTCCCCGCAGTACGCGCGCCAACCAGCTTGCTTACTCCGGCGTAATTCCTTCTTAAACTCCCTTCTGGCAGTCCTAAACTCGTCCCAGGCCGCTTCACCCGATTCTCGGACGGCTCGGTTTAAGGCCCTCCGAGTCCGCCCGCGTAGTACGGCGAGATCCTTGTTCCACCATCTAACTTTGATGGACGGTTCCCCCCTAAGTGGTGACGCGGCCTCGTAGGCTGCCATTATTTTCCCTTCTAGGGCCTCGACCTCGCTATCTAATGCCTCTATAGAGAGTCTACTCCCCTCTGGGCTCCTTGGCGACCCACCGAGGCCTATT